>JAHHZJ010003671.1:0-59436 GCA_021437245.1 Aegilops speltoides
CGATGGACCGAGGTCCTCCGGCGAAGTATAAACTCGAACTCCTCCAAAGTTACCCAAGGCGCAAGCTGCTCCCCGATTAGAGGAGGAAGCATACATACCTTTATCACCAGCCACGACATGGTGACCGACCGCCCGTGGCGCGGCAGAGAGCATTCAAGGCCACAGCCAAGACCGTGCCCGACATCGATCCGAGTCTGAAGCCAAAGGGCAGCGGACTTGCGAGACATCTTGGAGGACAAAGCAAGGCAATCAGATCCATCTATGGATCGCGTGGCCCCTCGATCCCGCACGAATACCGTCGTGCGGACATAACACCGGCCAAGCCGAACACACAGACAGCGCTCCTCGAGCTGCGTCGCGATATTATCAATCTGAGGCCGCACACCGTTATGCTTCGCGATGAAGTAATGGATCACGGATCCCGAAGGGTTCAAACCGTGAACATTGAATCCTCGATGGTACAGCAGACCCAGCGGTGTGGATCGAAGATTATCTTCTCCACATCCATATGGCCCAGGCGGCAATCTACGCCATCAAATATCTCGCTCAAGCAAAGGACCAGCTCGGCATTGGCTTAATAGCACTGCCCTTGAGTCGATTGGGTCTTTGGGAAGACACGGAGGCTCGTTCTTGATAACTTCCAAGGTACATCGTCGACCACGAGCGCCGATGACCTAAGCCACATTATTCAGCAGCGGACAAATCGGCGGACAATTACGGGACGCGGTTCTTAACGAAGAAAAATCAAATTGTCATTGTCCGGATCACGGAGGCCCTCGCAGACCTTCAAACATAACATCCGGGACGAATGGCTAGCCCGGCACAGGGCAGGAGAAGCGAAATCCATGGCAGCCCTCACATCACTAATGACCCGCTTTGCGGGGAGAGGATAGGCTAGCTTGTAGCAACAATCTCATAAAAATTCGGCGGTCCGGACATCAAGGACAATCACGGCGAGTCACGCGAATTAAACACAAGCGCCGTACTATGGCGGACGACAAAGGATCTGGCGGTCAATGCGGATTCGAGATCAAACCGGTCAGCGGAAGAAGCCATTTAAAGAACAACTCGGGCCGTCAATGCTGGAGAGAATACTCGACCGCTCATGCGGATACATGGCACCCGAACCAGCTAATCACACCAATAGAGATTGTTGGGTGTTGGGGCTAAAGTTAATTGCGAACAAAGGACAAGGGCTAAATAGCGGCGCGAGAGAGACCGGTCGCCGAACAACAAAGAGAGAAGGTTTCCCCGCAAGTGCGAATGGCGAATATGATTCTGACCCATATACCCAGAGGGAGGAAGCGCGCCTCTGGGGCGTCTATGCGATGGAGCGATCGCCAGTTCAATCCATGGTCCTCTGTCCGATCACTTTTGATCGGCAGACCATCCGACCAGCATCGCCATGGCGGATTCGCGCGTTGGTCCTAGACCCAATCGTCGATGGATTTCACGACAAGAGTCACGATGGATGGCGGCGGCCTTGAACTGCTTTATCGGGACACGGTCGCAAAATGGGCATAGACCCATCCAGGATCAAACCTACTAAGACAACCTTTAAAGGTGTCATCGGTGTAAACCAAGCTTACGAGCTCTGTCACATTGGAAGTGGTCTTGGATCCCGGATAATTTCGAAGTGAAGAGTTAATCTTGATATAGTCCCGTTCCGTGGCGGCTATCATGCCTTGCTCGGGCGCAGCGTTGCAAATTCACGCGGTGCCGCTATCATACCTAAAGCTCAAGATGCGGGCCCTCGTGGAGTCATTACGGTCAATGGGAATCGGCGCTCCCTCGAGGAGGAACATCGGCGGCTCTTGGCGGAAATCTGAGCACCTTCTCCGAACTCTTGGTCCGGCAACTAAAAGCGGACACATTAAAGCGCGCGGACAACACTAACCAAGACCACGGCGGATCAGACCGATGGCGTCGCCCCGCCAGCGTATGATCACAAGAATAACACTCGCGTACATCATTACGCTTTGGAGATACCATGGGCGGAGGAGGGCTTAACCTCAAGGATTGAAGAGTTGCTCGACCGCAGAGAGCTCGTCTTGCGCCCCCTTGGTGTTATTTTTATCTTTTGTTTTATATATGCAGGACTCTACCAAATAGAAGCCACTTGCAAGAACTTGCCGAACTCACGATATGATCGGGTTTAAAGAAGGCTCGACGAACACTCGGTGGTCTCCATTCGAGCATTAAATTCAATTACATACACCAAGTCTGCAGCTTATCCCTGGAGGGGACATGTTAATTTAGTCCAAATCCCTTGCTTCTGCACTATTTGTATCGATCCGCTTTATTAAGGACCTTCTCATAAATAACGCAGCACTTCCCTTTTTGCAAGTTTATTACCTTTTCATGGCAATTCGTTATCCTTTACAAATGTTCACTATATGACATATTCCTGTACACTTTGTGCGGCGAATACACAATACATTCCCCCATATTACGGTGTGATTAAGTCGAACACTTTCACAAGTCGGCCCGAACTTATAGCATTATATGAATCAGCTCGAATCATGTCTTGGGTCAATAGTTGGGTTTGCGGCTCCTATGTTTTGGTGCCTTACGTTCCGTTCCGTCGGCTAAGGTAGCACTAGGAGAACCACTGCGATTCGCCCGGTTTAGCAGTTAACCTCGATGGAAAGCTAAAACGGGCATGATAAGGGAGAGCTGGTCCTTTGTTCGAGAGGTCTTTTGGTCCCTAAAGACTCATGCCGCTTGACGAAGTTCGGATGATGTCCGACAAAGGCGTGGATAGCGCCCGGATTGGTCTTCGAATACCGGGCCCCGAAATTAAAATTATAGAATTCTATGGCTAAGTGAGAGTGTTCAAGCACTATAAGTCCGGACGCCTTGTTACGTCGTGTTGATCGCCTCCTAGATGGACCCAAAGATGGGAACAAGAGTGCTCAAGTTTATCACGAACACCCGGCCTCGTGGCTTGGTAAGCCAACGACTTGCCATCTCCGATTTAACAACGGCGCCTGAAAGGTAATATTTTAAATTAAACAAAGCGTTGCTCGCGCATATCGAAGTTTTGGCCGGGATAAACACACGCGAGTTCCTCAAGGATTACATTAAGGGACACTCATCCGCGATATCGCGGGCTCCCTTAGGACAACTTTATAATTCGCTCCGTCCGGTGCTCCTTGCGGGCGGGGATCCGTGAAGCTTCTCGCATCCACGCCCCATTGCACCTTTATGCGGGCAAGGGCTCGAGGCGCCTTCAATGCGGGATCGGATCATGAGCCTTGGCGTGCATCAACTAACCGCCCCTAGGCCAAAGTAGCTGCGGCATGGCCCAGCCCCGGGTTGTGAGGCCCTTCATGGCCTCCTCCTACCTTGGAGTTCGACCAGTGCTTCCCGGTTTAAAGCAAACGGATGGCCGCCTCCATCCGAGACGAAGACCTTCTCCGTTGAGCTCCTCCTGCCCGATAGAACCGGGACCGGGGCACTCTGGCGATCTGCAAATGCCCTGGAGAGCTCCAAATTGGGTAATATCAAATTTACATTAACATGCTTGCTTTGCATAAGCTTACCCTGCTATCTTCTTCATGTCCTCTATTTCCATATGGGCCTTGAGCCTCGGCCTTGGCGGACTCCCCTTCGAGGCCGAGGCAAGCTGGACTCTCGAGTCTTGGAGTCACTCCAAACTCTCATTCTTTTCATGAGACAGGGCTCTTGCCGAACTTCCGCCACGGCGCTTTTCCGCTCGTCCGTTGGGCGCATTGGTTGGCCCGGACGCATCCGGGCTGCCACCTCGTTATGGCCCTCCCTTTATATTATTTGTTAATCTTGTTTTAACCAAAACCCTTTTCTATAAGGTGCATATTTAAAGTGGTGTTATTCACCTTCTTTGTCCTTGAGCTGCCTTTTGGCATGGCGAGCTCTTGCTCCGACCGCTCAAGGTCCTTCTTCACGCCTCGACCTCCGCTTAACGGCAGATCAACATCGCAAACCCATATTGACATATTTTAGAAACCTGCGTAATCTTGTTAAAGATCCTTGTGGCTTTTCTTTCCGAAACGGACTAAGCATCGAAATCTTTCTATTGGTATCATATTACTTAATTTTAACCTTCTTACCTCAAAGCGTTAGAA
This sequence comes from Aegilops speltoides, assembly GCA_021437245.1. NCBI lineage: Eukaryota > Viridiplantae > Streptophyta > Magnoliopsida > Poales > Poaceae > Aegilops > Aegilops speltoides. The sequence goes on from JAHHZJ010003671.1 coordinate 4,107, forward strand.
GGTTGTTGCGAACCGGTCAGCCCCCTTGGCTGGACCTTTCAATCACCGCACTCATGAAGTGCGGTGTTCTTCCGATGGGCGCCTTTGGCGCCTCCCGGGGTGTCCGTGCCTCCGTTGGGCCGGAGGCCGGCGTCAATCTGCCCTCCGAGGGCTGCTCGCCGGACTCGGAACCTCGGGTTCCGGAGTAAAATCCCAACAAAGTCGGAAGGCTGGGCGGCGCCTCCGGGCCCCCTGGCGCGTCCCCCTGGGATTCCGCCTCGTCGTCTCGGGCGTGGGGTAGAAAGCGTGGGGAATTTAATCCGGCCGAACGACCCGCTCATCAAGTCGGGAAAATCGTCCGGCGGACTAAAAAACAATGCGGATTGAAAAGGGTGCGTGACATACTATAAACGGCATATGAATGATCCGGATACTTACGATCTTGCGGGCGCGGGCCTTAGGCCTCTTTCGCCCCGATGTTGGCGAAACTTCGAGGGATAGTTCTCCCCTCTTGGACCCCGGCCGCCCGATTGGGAGGCCTTCCTCTTCTCCTCCTCCTCGGGAAGTACCCTCCTCCTCCTCCTCGTCTTGGGGGAGTCCTCTCGTCGTCGGATGCTTGATTCGGGAACTCTTTGAGTCCCGCCACCTTCTTGCCTTCTTCTCGGGACCCGTCGGTGCGGAACCGCAAACCCTGCTAAATGGGCATTCCGGTTCTTCGGTATGGGGCCGGGCTAATAAGCCTCGGCCTTCTCCATCCATTCTGTCAAAGGAAGGGGATTAAAAACCTCGCTAGAGTCAATCTAACTTGCTAGTGTCCCGTTGGGGTGAATCACTTACCCGTCGGGCCGGAGACTACAAAAGCTGAATCCGCGGTCTTGATGCGGATGCGGCGCCGCGCTCTTGAACAGCACCCTCCGGGCACCTTCGTGCGTTGTATCGAAGAGAGCGCTCAACGTCTGGTCTTTGCTCGGATTAAACTCCTGATTAAATGGCCTTTCTTGGCATGGGAGAATCCGGAGGAGCATGACTGGACTACATCGGCGAGCGGGCCCATTGCTCACTGACTTCTTGATGCGAGGTTGAAGTCAGGTCACCTCACGGGTCACCTTTGCAAGCCCTTCTCTTTCCGGTGAGCTGCGTGGGGATTCGGATCTAAATTAGGGGCCTTGCCATATTGGGCTCAGCGGCTCGGTGATATAGAACCACCCGGTGCCACCCCTTGGACGGAGTCCACGAAGGTCCCTTCTAGCCAAGGGGCGTTGGGCCTTTAACATAAGCGCCTCCGCATTCGCTTGCGTCCCTTCACAACCTTGACGCGTTGGAAGGTCTTGAGAAGAAGTGCGAGTGGGGGCGAGAAAGGCCTCGCACCTGACGATGAAGCGCCCGAGGATGTTGAGGGCGAAATTTGGCGCCCGGATCGTGGAAATCCGAGGCGTGGTAGAACATGATCCCCGGACAAATGGATGGAGGCGGAAGCCCGAGTCCGCGGAGGAAGTGGGGGAGAAAACAAGGTCTGGGGTTGCGAGCGAGCTACCCTCGTCCGGGCGACCCGATGTAGCGATGTTTCGGAAAGGTATCCGGCGTCGCGAGCTTGGTGATGTCCTTCTCCCTTGGCGGTGGAGGCCATCAACTTGCCTCCCCCTCGGGACATGTTAGGAGGAGGAATCCCGGCGGAATCTTGTGAGCTTGACGTTGGAGCTTGGGTTCGCGAGGATGGATGAAACAAGGAGGAAGAAGGCGTGGGTGAAGGTAAAACCTTATCCCATACTTATATAGGCGGATGAAACTATCGTCCCTCACCGGCTGGTAAAACTTCGCTCATCTCCCAAAAGCACCATCCTTGAGGCGGTTGGGTTCTACGCTACGTATTGATGAGAATCCCGAAAAAGGGAACCGCGATCTGCCTTTGGCGGGGCGTGCCGAAGAAACCGCTTCGCGTGCCGAAGTAGTGCGATGGTCAAACAAAGGCTTGGTGCGGTGTGATGTCATGCCGCATAATCTCGTGACGGGATTGGATCGGTGTATATGTTTTATTCTCTCCATGTTTGGAATGTGGAAATTATTTTGCGAGCCGGACACTATCACGGTGGTCATTATCTTCTCCGGATTATTCAAGGGAGGAACCCGCCTTGCAATCTGCGAACATTATACCGCCCGGACTTATAAATCATTGAAGACTGGTTCGAGGGGCTCTTGAGGAGTCACAGGCTAGAAAGTGTCGGATAGCGGACTGTCGATATCTTGCCGAGACTCCCGGACTACGAAGATAGAAGATTGAAGACTCCGGCTCGTGTCCAGGAAGGTACTTTACTTAGCGTGGAAGGCAAAGCTTGCCCTCCGGATATGTAGATCTCCTACCATTGTAACCGACTCGTGTAACCCTAGCCTCTCCGGTGTCTATATATAAGCTGGAGGGCTTTAGTCCATTAGGAGACAACATTACATCTCAACAATCATACCATAGGCTGGCTTCTAGGGTTTAGCCTCATTGATCTAAATGGTAGATCTACTCTTGTACTACCCATATCATCAATATTAATCAAGCGGGGCGTGGGTATTACCTCCATCGAGGAAGGGCCTGAACACAGGTAAAAACATTGTGTCCTCGATCTCCTGTTACCATCCGCCCTGAGGCGCACGAGTTGGGACCCCCTACCGAGATCCGCGGTTTTGACTTAAACGACAAGAATCATCGAGTGGAGCTGGAATAGATATCCGAGGATGCAAATGGCAAGTTTTTCTCGGTATTGAAATCGGTAAGGCCGATTCATTTTCATCGGTGACACCGAGTTAGCGATGTTAGAGATGATGCATATTAGTCAGAACCCAGGTTGTGCTTGTCGGTTGGGCAGAATGAACAATCTTCAATGTAGCATTGCGAGTTCGATCTAGCGAGAGGAAGAAATCGGTGAGACCGAGTTTAATACAAGAAAAAATGTCATCTGAGCTCACTAGGCAAATAAGATCTCACAAGGATTTGCAGGGAATTAACTAAAGGATTTACAATGAATTGGATGCAATGAATGTAGAACACAATAAAGGAAAAAAAATCTATATGAACTTTTTTTGAAAGGGGAACACGCATGCAAGAGATAAATGCAAGAACACAGAGAAACACTAGAGAACTTCATCTACAACTGGTCGGCGACAAAGTCACCTATGTTAGAGTATATTGACTAAGGAGTCAAGTGAGAACACTTGATCGTAGGTCATACTCATCGTTTATGCTCAAAATGGGTGTCGGTGTCAAAACCGGCGGATCTCGGGTAGGGGGTCCCGAACTGTGCGTCTAAGCGGATGGTAACAAGAGACGAGGGACACAATGTTTTGACCCAGGTTCGGGCCCTCTTGATGGAGGTAAAACCCTCGTCTGCTTGATTAATATTGATGATATAGGTAGTACAAGTAGATCTACCACGAGATCAAGGAGGCTAAACCCTAAAAGCTAGCCTATGGTATGATTGTTGAGATGTAATGTTACATCCTCTGGACTAAAGGCCCTCGGTTTATATAGACAGGAAGGCTAGAATTACCAGTCGATTACAATGGTAGGAGATCTACATATCCGTATTGCCAAGCTTGCCTTCCACGCCAAGGAAAGTACCTTCCGGACCACGAGCGGAGTCTTCAATCTTCTATCTTAGTAGTAACAGAAGTCCGGCGGATATTGATAATCACGGCTGTCCGGACACCCCTAGTCAGGACTCCTTAGTAGCCCTGAACAGTCTTCAATGGAAGTCCGGCGTGCATAGTGTTCGGCATTGCAAAGGGTTCCCTCCCAGAATAATTCGAGAAGATGATGAACACCCGAGGATAGTGTCGGCTACGCAAAATAAATTCCACATTCCAGCGTAGAGAGAATAAAATACACTTAGCTCAATGCGCGGCGTATTTATGCGGCGTGACATCACACCGCAGCCAAGCCCTTGTTTGGATCATTTTATTATTCCGCCTCGGCATGTTTAATGCGAAAGCGGTTTCATTAACGCGTCACAGCCGAAGCGAAGATCGTGTCCCCTTTTCGGGATCCTCATCAATACGTCGTGGGTTTCCCAACGTTCCCGTCGCCCGCCTCCTCTATCGAAGGGAATCTCAAGCGGTCACCGGAGACAGCCCTTAGTATTATTTCCCTTTATAAGAGGACCAAGGCACTGTCCTTGTCTTTCAACCTTGCACCGAATCTTTCCTCTGCTCCCAGTTCCAACACCTAGAGCTTCAGATTCAAGAGCTTCGGATCCATAACAATGTCCGATCCAGGGCCGGTGGATGCCCTCCTCCGTCACGGAGGAGGACATATTGAAGTTGCGTGAGGCCAAGTGCACGGCCTCTGAAGTTTTACCAGGTTACTGCCCGGGGCAGGCCGTGCCAGCCCGCAGCCCGGCGAATCGTCGTTTTCGCTTCTCACCTCCGTCGAGGGATTAGGCTTCCAGCGGATCCTTTCGTGAGAGGGCTCTGTTCTACTATGGGCTAGACTTACCCGACTTGGCTCACGAGTCCATCCTCCATATCTCGCATTTATCATTGTCTGAAGCCTTCCTCCACGTCATCCCCTTGACGTTGTGGCTGAAAACATTTAGGTGGGCGAAGATGATCGGGGCGCCAGCGGAGTCTTGTGGCGACCATAGCGGGAAGGTCGATGCCCATGGCTCGAAGGTTCCTTCCAAGAGCGAGGGATTGTGGCGATAGGGTGGTTTTATCAACTTTTTCCCGGAAGCAAGCAAAAGCCCGCCGCCCTCTTTCGCCGGGACCTCCACGGGTGATGTTGTGGGTCGACCAAGGAGCTCAAGCGGGGGCCGTCAGGGCGTGCCCGCACTCTGAGGCGGTTCGAGACCTCCAAACAAGGGAGATCGACACTGGTCAAGGTGATGCGAGGTCATGCTAATCGAGCACCTCCTACCACCGCAAGCGTCGTCCTCCGTTTATGGGAGTTCAATCCGGAGGGACCTCGTATCCTCCAGCATTTCATGGGTGCGACACCCTCGGAGATGTCTGAGCTGTTCTTGGACCGCAAGTGGCGTGTCCGATTGGCGAGATCTTTGGACTAAGCGCGATCGGCCGGATACTCGGGTAAATAGCTCAAAAGCCGGACATTCTATTTGTATGCCTTTCAAAGATGATCTCGACCCTTTATTCTTTCACAGGAATGGGTGGCGCAATCAAGGCTGATAAGGTGTCCGGCCCCCTCCCAGAGACCTTTGGAGCCCGTGCTGGTCGAGAATGTTGGAAGTTGCGCCCATAGAGGCGATGGGGGAGATAAAGAGCTAATACTTAGCCCGAAGAAGCGACCGAAGAAGGAGGAACCAGGATCCCTCCTTGAAGGAGAGGACCCGCCTCAGGAGATCCGGTCAAAGCCTAAGCGTGGCAAAGAAATCCTCACGGAGTCGGCGTCCGGAGAGAATCGGATCTTAATCATCGCGAAGGGCAGCCCTCAACGAGCCGTGAGTATGAAAAGAAAATTAATTAATAAGGGAATACCTTCGTTTATGCTTCTATAGGTAACGAAAGATTTATACTTGATTCGGATCTGCGGCCGTCTCGGATGAGTTCATCCTCGGGGACCTTCTTCCGGAGATAATGGAAAACGTCGCCTCCGTCTATGGCGCCCGAATGAAGCGAGGCGAGCCTGAAGTGTAATCGTACGGAGGCGTCCCGAGAGTCGGAGGGCGAAGTTAAGCGGCACCCAGCCGCGGTAGGAGGCGAAGAAATGCGCGAGAGGCGTCCATTCGAGAAGATCACCGTGCGTTAATCATTATGGTGGTTGGAAGGATTTACCGTCATTGGCGAGATTCGTAACGCTGCCATGAGCTTCTTTGGCGGGATTTGAGGTATGCAAAATGGCGCACCTTTGTTTTTAACGGTTGTGCATATAAAAATGCCGCAATGATAAATAGTAGACTCGATGGGTTGTCGAAGGCGGCAGGCGTGCCCGCGGATCGAAAATCTAAACATCTCATGTAATGAATACCGCCGTTACGTCTGGTGGCGGATAGTCGAGAGCCAGCCGGACTGATCGGTTTGCGAACAGAGTCGACAAGCTGGACATGGCAGAATGCTGACGCCGCACTTGTCAATCAGCGACTTGGCGAGTGCATAAGGTAAATAAATTCTCCGCACCCGCTTTTTAGTGGGTTAAAGCCCTCCTACGATAAGTTATATGCTGTTTATACGGGCAGTCTTCTGCTCTTTGTGGAGAGCCTTGGGCGAGCTTGCTCAAGCTAAGAACAAGCCGAAGGAGTGATCTTGACTGCCCTGATGCCCAAGAGTTGAAGGCGAAAAGGCCTTTGCACTACCGCGAGGCGGAGGTGGCGAATTGGCCAAAATTAAAGGATGCTACCGACCCGTGGCGAGGCTCTTGAAAAAGGCGCCCTATCGGAGGCGGGAAGACTGACAAGGCCAGGCCGAGCCAAGGATGCCGGCTCTCTGATCTGGAGCTATGAAGGAGGAGCTAAGCCAAGCGAATCGTGGCTGGCAAGCCTTTTTCTTATCGTCGCTGGTTCATGGATGCCAAATCGCTCAATTTGAAAGCGCTGTTGAGTTCGGAGGATCCGTGCATCGACTTGGCTGCGAGTGCTGGCGAGATGCGTTAAGCACCGGGCCAAAGGGGATCCGGGCGGAAGAGTTATATTGGTCTCAATTCCAGGCGGATTACGCTCTTCCTCGGCTGAATGAGTTGGCGAATGGGCGAAGCCTGAATAGACTGTCCGGGACTGGCCATGGCCCGACATATCGTGGTTCATGTCTGGGGCTACAAGAAAAGCTCGAGGCTCGTGAGCGCTCGAGATCGACTTCGTCTTTGACTTCGACTCGAGAGACCAACTTCGAAAAAGAAACAAGCTGAGTTTGAACACTGTATGTAGCTCGGCCAGAAAGCGAGGCGATCTTGAGCCAATGTTGGCTCGCTCGATTCTAGCTTCGATAGCTCGATAGAATATCATTATGTTAAATGAACATGCCATATATTAAATGAAAATAAGATAATTTATTACCATATATGTTGTTCATAATTTTTCTCCATTTATTTACCAGCGAACATGGAAACTTAATTAAGTGCGAGAGAAGATTTAGGCCTAATTATGGCATGTAAGTGGACTATGTGTTAAATATCCTATATTTTTGCCAAAGTTTTCCAGCATATTCACCTTATTTTTTGTTTTTCATCCATAGATTTATAATTTTTACCATCTCATTTAGCTCAAAACTAGCTCGAGATGGACTCAAGAGATCGTTAGAAGCTGAAACACGAAGTCATATTGTACAGCTTCGATCATGAGCTTCACTTAACTTGAGCTCGCTCGAATTTTCATAGGAGTTGAGCTGAGCCAACTCCAGCTCGATCGAGCTCGACTCATTTGCAGCCCTATTCATGTCTGGCCAGAAAGGTCCAAGGCGACGAGCTACTTCGGCCTACTGTAGCAGTTCCTTGGGCGGATGCACTATATCAAGGAGAGAAGCAGTCGGCACGCATCGAGCGTAGCGGATGGCTTCAGGCCGTGTAAAGCGCATTGTCGCCGATGAATGGATGCCACCGCCGTTGCTTGCCGAGGTCCGGATGAAAGCCGGCTCCACTGTCGAGCACTACTTGGCGGAGAAGTCATCGCGAAGTGCTTTCGAATAAAGTGAGCCTTGATGCTCAAAGAATGTAACGTTCAAATGAGCAGATACCTTATAAATCAATGATTATAGTATGAATGCTTTTTATACTTGTGCTTCCAAGTAGTAAAACTTCTCCTTGCGGCCGTTTAAGTATACTTGTGTATAACCTGAAAGATCACGATCTTGGCTGACCCCTTTCTACAAAGTTTGGGTTGTTACATAAAATAGCGCGTTTTCACACTTTAATCCGATGTCTCGGTCTGTTATAAGGAGGTGGTAGCGTAGCGACAGAAGCAATCCGGACTATAATGCTTTATCTCTTTCACTTAGCCAATGGAGCTCGAGGTGGGGCTATGATATAACCCTAATGACACCGCACATCTCCGGTTAAGAGTGCGTATGTACTGACCGGAAGCGGTCCTACGTCAAAGCGAAATTCTAAACATTCCGATAGTCGATCAAGTGGTGACCGGACTCTTGCTATATCATGACCGATCAGTTTTGGCTTTCTCTCTTTGAAAGTTCTTTGCGGCAATGAGAGCTGGCATCGCGATAGTTCTCCACAGTCTTGCGTTAGCCGGGTGATCTGGGAGCGTAAAGAGCAAAACACGAGGGCGGGCAAAGCCAACATTTGACCAAAGACATGATTGGGCTGATGCATATAATGCCTAACAGGGCGCGAACACTCCCGAAGGTGTTGAACTTTATGATAACGGGCAGAATTATGCTAAGCCCCTTGTGTCCAGTGCGGGCATTGTCTTGAGCGCGGCCCGATGCCAAAGCGTCGAGGCTCCGCTTTGGCTATAGGAAGAAGCGAGGGAGATTAACAACAAGAGGCGATAATAAAAATGTCTACGTAGGGTCTTAATCTGAAAAGAATCGCTTGCAGCGGGTCCCTCTTGTATGTCTGCTTTATGTCTCCATTGCGCCGTTATCACAGGCTGAATGGTCGCGTTGTTCATCTGTAGAAAGAGGAACATTTTAGTTTTAAAAGCAGTTCATCGAAAAATATGCAAAAGAATAAGTGTAAATAATTAAAGCTAGGTTTATATGAAACCGCGTTCGAGTTGTCGCGCTCAGCCCCTTGTTAGAGGTATGCGGCTAGGAAGCCCTAACTTTCTTTGAGTCGGATTCGTCTATCGAGTCCAGGGTCTTTAAATGACCCTCGCCTTTGAAATGGCGCCATGGGGACGGGCATCTTAAGTGTAAGAGAGCGTAATGTGGTATGGCGTTGAAGCGGACCAAAAAGCCTTCGTCCCAGGTGGTTGATATTCACTTTTAAATGGGCGATATGGAAAATTAACTTTCTCGTCGAAAATTGTTCGTGATCGAACATGACTTCGAGTAATATCGAGCTGTGCACTTGGCGTAAGGGCCTGGCGTCACTCCTTTGAAGGAAGTGCGGCTGTGTCGAATTTTGGTAGGGTCTATCCCCATCCGGCCGGATTGTGTTTGAATATAGCAGGTTTAAGTCACTGCCTCCGTCCATTAGGGCGTTTGTGAATTACAATCCGTCTATGATCGGATTCAAAATCAAGGAGTCCTTCCCGCGTTTGAGCAGCTTGGAATAATCCAGGTGGTCAAAGGTGATTGGTTTTGATATCCAATCTCTATAGTTTCTTGGGCTTTGGACCGTGCAAGCTCTTTTTAGAAAGTGCCGCCTGTTTTCCTTGTCCTCATGAAGTGAGTTTCTTTGCCTTGACCCCTTGTGGGAAAGTCTTTTGTTTTCTGGTGCCCTGCTGGCGGAGTTTATCTTCTTCTTTGGGCGTACGTCGAGGCCTTGTGTTCGGCGTTTAATCGGCGGACTGTTTGAAAACCAACAATCCTGTGGGTGTGATTTGCGGAGCCTTTGAAGTCTTGTGGATTTGACATATCCGACCGAAATTTTGTGTAGGTTAGGCAGTTTAATCGTTGTCATCCTTGAGGGCTGAGCTTTATTATTTGGCCGTGAGCTTTTAAATCCGGCGTTTGCCGTGCTCTTTGGGCTTTTCTCTTTATTCGGCCTGCTCTTTTCTGCGCCGTGATTTTCCATTCCATCTCTTATCTCGGATGTACTTGGGTCGCTTGTGCTGCATCTTGCCAGCCGGCTATCCTCTCTGCCTGAAGCGGATCATGAGGCTTATTAATCACGGTCATTGTCCTCGGTTTCTCTTGACCGAGGTGTCGCTGACCATTCGTCTCGGACATTGTGCTTAAAAGCTGCTAAGGCTTGGCGTCCGAGACGATCGACTATTTGGTTCTTTTGGTAAGGAACCTGTTCGAATTTCATGCTGACTCTCGGGCTGTTGAGTTATGTGACTTAGGTCATCATCCGGAGGCGGACATAAGTCCTTGAAAATTTGCTATAAGCTTCCTCGAGCTCTTCCCAACTTCCAACAGTATTTTACAGGGAGGCTTTTGAGCCAATGGCGGGCTGGCCCTTTGAGCTTGAGGGTAGATATTTTATGGCATGGAGATCATCTCCTCGGCCATATGTATATCGATATATAGTCTTCTATCCAGACTCCGAGTGCTGTTGTTCCATCGTAGGCTTCTATGTTTATGGGTTTAAACCCTCTTTGCGAATTCATGACCCGGCACCTCGTCGGTGAAGCATAGTGGGTGTCTTGGCGCCCTGTACCTTATGCGTGTCGCTATCGTCGGACACTTGATGTGTTCCTTTGCTTATTGGGGCTATTTTTGGGTCCGTAGATGGACTGGCTGGGCCATTGGACGGTGGGGGCTTTATGGCCTCCTCGTGGTCAGGAGCAACTTGCGCCTTGGTAGCTCTTCGATTGGTGGCGTTGCCGTGTTTATCTGCGGTCTTGAGTACTTTGCTCCATCTTATTAGGGCGCGTCTTCCGCTGTGTTGAGCTTCCGTTTTCCTTCTTGGGCTTCTTGCTGTAGCGATGAGCCTGCGTTTGAAAAACTCTTGTTCGGCGGGCTCCTCGAGTTAAATGCGTCATTGGGGCTTATTTACGTCTTGGAGGAGGTATATAGTTGTGATCCTCGACCTTTTCTTACGCCCTTTCATGAGGGCTTGTACGCATCCTCTGCTGGCTGAGTCTTGCTAGAGGTTTGTCTTGGCACTCTACGGGGTATTGTTATTTCTGTGCGGAATCTCCATTCTTGTTGTGGCGGGATTTAGGCGGCGCCCGCGTCGGCGTTTGGGCTGTTTCTTTAGAGAATCATCCTCGGCTGCTTTTTCGCCATCCCCTTCTTTTGGGGTATCCACCATGTAGGCGTCATATGCAATGAGGTGGCCTTCGATTGCCCGTGGGTGCTGGGTCTGTTAAATCTCGGCATCGTCGTCCATAGCGTCGATGTCGCCGAGTCGTAGTCTAGCATGTCGGTTAAATCCTCGACACTTGGCTATAAAGTGGGTGGTGGGTGGGCTCTGAATTTCTTCGTCGTCCGAACTCCAACGCATACAGCCATAGTCGGCTAGAGTTCTCGATAGCGAAGATGCTTGAAGAAAATGAGGATATCGCCAAAAGCGAGTCTTTGGAAAGATGTCGGCGGTGAATTCCATAACGGCCCAATCCGGTTTAAATAGCGAGGCGAGGAGGCTCTCGGTCGGCAAGAGTCGGCACCTCGGGATCACGAGTTTCGCGAGGACAAGATTGGTATTTGGCTCCATCTCCGTGGATGTTGAAGCCCCGGCGGCGTCTATCCACCGACCCTCGACATGGGCAATCGGCTCGGGCTGAGTGGCGGGCGGATCAATCTGACCTCAAAAGCCTTGTCGGCGGTAGAGCTAGATCATGCCCATCGTCCACGGTCTGGTAGCGCTTGGCTGTGGCTCGAGTCCGTCGAATCAAGTCTCCATGGTCGTCGGCCGTGAAGTTGAGCTTCGGTCGACTGTGGCGGCGCGTAGCTTCGATCTGCTCGGATGGCCAAGAGAATTGGCCCTTGATGCAAAGCCACGAATCTGAAGATCTGTCGGGAGAAAAGTCTCACCACGGACAGCGTTGATGGTTGAAGATGCCATCGAGCCTATCGGTGGCGACACGGAGGAACTCTCAATGAAAGCACCAATGTCCGGTGTCAAAACCGGCGAGATCTCGGGTAGAGGGTCTCGGGCGTGCGTCTAGGCGGATGGTAACAAGGGCGAGGACACAATGTTTTTACCCAGGTTGGGCCCTCTCGATGGAGGTAAAACCCTCGTCTGCTTGATTAATATTGATGATATGGGTAGTACAGAGTAGATCTACGAGATCAAGGAGGCTAAACCTAAAAGCTAGCCTATGGTATGATTGTTGAGATGTAATGTTACGTCCCTACGGACTAAGGCCCTCAGGTTTATATAGACAGGAGGCTAGGGTTACAGATCGGTTACAATGGTAGGAGATCTACATATCCGTATTGCCAAGCTTGCCACGCCAAGAAAGTACCTTGGGACACGGCGAGTCTTCAATATTCTATCTTCGTGATGCAGGAGTCCGGCGGATATTGATAGTCGGCTGTCGGACACCCCTAATCGAGGACTCCCTCAATGGGGTTGCCATTTTCATTTAAGCATTTTGATATATTAGCATCTTGGTGAGCTGCTTTGACCCAAGTCTTGAGTAAAGCTTCTCTAAGATGGAATAACATACTCTATGGGTGGTGTTGACTTTGATCATGTAGTCGAACTTGTGTGGGATACTCAAGGTTGATGTAGCTCCTCAAGAGTTGGGAGCACCACTTGTAGTTTGAGTGCCTCTACCAAGATGGGTTAGTCTTGCAAGGAAGAGCACTCGTGTATCCAAAATGACAAGCATGAAGTTTGATATCAAATGAAATTCGATATATAAAAATTGTCAAAGGATATGTTGAAATGATTTGTGCTTCCTTGTCTCCAACCACTATATTTTAGAGACTTGGTGATGTAGAGATTGCTCAAGATGTGAGTGAGTTGCAATCTCGTAGATTTAGAATTCATCAAGTACCTCTGAGGGTTAGATACCATGCAAGGGTACAAGTATAGATCCAAGACATATGATCATCATCATCATAGAAATATCAAGGATTAGTCGAAGGCTCATGCCTTGCATGTATCCGAATGGAGTTTTTACTCCAAGTTTGAGGCATCAATGATGTTCAATTCACCCCTCAAACAGCAAAATACTTTCTCATCAAGCGGTTTGGTGAATATATCCGCCAATTGCTTTCGGTACGAACATGCTTAAGATCAATATCTCCTTTAGCAACATGATCTCGAATGAAATGATGACGAACTTCAATATGCTTAGTTCAAGAATGTTGCATGGGATTGTGAGAAATATTAATAGCACTTTCATTGTCCCAATGCAATGGAACATGTTTCACATATATCCCATAATCTTTAAGAGTTTGGGTCATCCAAAGTAATTGAGCACAACATGAACCGGCGGCAATGTATTCCGCTTCGGCGGTGGATAAGGATACCGAGTTTTGTTTCTTGGAGGACCAAGACACAAGAGATCTACCAAGAAATTGACATGTTCCCAAGGTGGACATTCTATCAACCTTGTCACCGGCATAGTCCGAATCGGATAACCAACAAGATCAAAAGAGGACCTCTTAGGATACCAAATGCAAAATTTGGTGTATGAATTAAGTATCTCACTATCCTTTTCACAGCCTTAAGATGACATTCTTTGGGGGCTTGCTTGAGGCACTATAGACATAACAATGAACCAATCATAGGCGATAAACCTTTTAGTCGACGGTTTCCCATCCTTAGTCAAGTCAAGATGTCCACTAGTAGGCATGGATGTTTTACTACCTTTGCTTTCTTGCATGTTGAACTTATTAAATAAGTCCTTGGTATACTTTGTTTGGAAACAAACATACCCTCCTTAGTTTGCTTGATTTGCCAACCAACAAAGAACTTGAGTTCATTCATCATAGACATCTCAAACTTCTCGACATTAGGCTTCCAAACTTTTCACTAAAATGAGGGTTAGTTGAACCAAATATGATATCATCCACATAAATTTGGCACACAAATAATTCTCCATTAACCCTTTTAGTAAAGAGAGTAGAATCAATCTTTCCAATCACAAAGCCTTTTCAATAAGGAACTTGGTCAAGCATTTATACCACGCTCTAGGAGCTTGTTTAAGACCATAAAGAGCTTTGTGAAGTTTGTAAACATGATTAGGTTTCTTAGGATTAACAAAGCCGAGAGGTTGTTTAACATAAACTTCCTCCTAATTTTACTTGAGTTGGAAACCCTCATGAGATTTAGGAGCAAATTTAGAGCGATGATGCTTATCAAGAATATAGCACTTTGAGCTCAATACTCGAAAGTATCCAACCTAGGGTTTTGTTACGGTGAGAAGCTCGTTATGCCATCTTTCGAGTAGCTTGTGAAGGTATATATGATTTGTTGCATGACAAAATGTCTCAACGCTTCCACCCAAAGTGTTTTGGCGTCTTGTACTCATCAAGCATCATTCTTGCCATCTTAATAAGAGTTCGGTTCTTCCTCTCAACAACTCGAATAAATTTCCACGAGACTTTTATAGGCATTTGGACCAAACAGATCCATATGAAGTAGCTCGGCGGTCTTCTCGTTAGCCATGATGTTTTTTCACAGGTGGCTTCCTCCAACCTGCTTTCCTACTTGGCCTTTACACAATCTATCCTTGTCAAATATAACTTTGTCTGTCGGCGAAGAGGCAGGGGTCCCTAGACTTGCACTGTGACTTGCGGCGTGGCTCAAGGGGGCCCAGTGTGGCCCATCCTCATCAACACAAGCTCAAGACCCTCGCGAGGACCAAGCCTCCAGGCGGGCGACAAGGGCTTCCTCGAGCCGCAGCCTCATCGGGTGGCTCACGAGGCCCGGAGAGTTCAAGCGGGGCCTCGCGAGGTGCCCATGATGCAAGCCATGGCGACCAAGGCGCCCGGTCAGGCGCCCGACCCGCGATGTCCTTCTTTCCTCTTTGGTGCAAAGGGAGTAAGCGAGCAAAAGCATCAAGCAAAGGCATCCATTCGGTGCAACAAGACCAAGACCAGCCCAGCGGCAGAGGAAGTCATCGTGGAGCCCAAGCAGGCGTCACCACGAGCCTTTGACAGGCGGACCAACTTTAGTCGAGGATAAGTGTACCTTTGTTCCCCTTCAAAATGGCCAATTGTTGGGCGCCCTTCCCTCAATATTTGGGAGAGGCCAAAGGGCCTTTGCCTATAAATAAGACCAGCCACCCGGGTAGAGGCGAGGATCTAGTATCGGGCATACATCTAGAATCGAGAGAGAGAAAGCGGTGAACTCCTCCTAGCAGTTCATCGCACCAGCCAAAACAGGAGCCCTCATGAGGCTGTTTCTTCCTTGTATTGTTCATCATCAGCCCAAGGCAATCCACCACACCACCTGCTTTGGGTAGGGTATTACACCTAGCGATGGCACGAACTAGTATAAACCTTTGTGTCTCTTGTGTTGTTTCTTTACGTAGTTTAAGATCCTAGCGACTCGGCGAGAGCAAGTAGGTAGAAGCGAAATCTCGCGCGCAGTGTTCGAACCTCAAAGTGCGGAACCGAAATCCGACATTTAGCGCGCCCGGTAAAGTGCGCTTGAATTAAATCTCCGTCGCCTGTTCTTCTCCGACCATCGCATCCATATACGATGCGTCGGGCTCGCGCCGGCGCCCGAACCGCCCTCGCTTCGTCGCCCGGACAGCTCCCGTCGTGAGGCGACCTCGTCGTTCTCCGTCACCTGCGTCAATGCCGCCACCGGCGTGAGAATAGCGACAAGCATTGTCCCAGCATCCATCCATGGCGCCAAGGCGGCCGCCTTTGCTACACCCTCGCTCACCCTGCTGGTTCTCCGTCCTTGGCCCAGCGCTTCGCGAAAACGAGCTGCGCTCATCGCAAGCGAGCTCTGCGCTACATGTCAGCGGCGTCTCTGAAGAGTGGCTCGGCCAGTCGCCCGAGCTCGTCCCGCTGCTTTGAGGCTCCCCGTGTCGTCCTTCTTCTTTGCACGCGCCCGCCTGTGTGCAGTGATAAACTCTGGGCGCCTCGGCCGCCTCCCCCTCAGAGAAAGCGCCCAGGCCCAAAATCGCATGACCTGGGCGGAACCCGCTCGATCGAGGCACCAGCGGCGGCAAGAAGCGAAGCTGCCAAAGTCCCTCGCCCTCGGCTGCCCGGCTCCCCGCTCCGGCATGTCAAGACCCTACTTGCTCCAGCTGCACGCATGGGGACCCGCGAGGACCAAGTTCTTCATCACCAAAAGGCCTCCCGTGGCCCACGGCGGCTGCAGCGCCTTCACCACCAAGCTGCACAATGTCGCGTGGCCCGGCAAGTTCAAGCGGACCTGCCTCCTCGCTCACGGCACGTGACCTACGAGTTCCTCCGGCTCGGCAGCTGGGCATCAAACTACTTGAGCGAAGGTCATGGCAAACTGGTTTCCCATGGCGCTCAGGGCGGGGCCCGCACCTAGCTCCTGAATCGGCTCGAGCACGATCTCCTCACGGGGCGAGATGCGCACCCGCTTCATCGCCAACTTCCATGGTACTCGTTACGGCCGCCCGCCGTGGCGACATGCGCCCCGTATCAAGCAGCAAGCGAAGCGAGCAGAAGTACATCCGCGCTTCAACAGCAGCGCCTCAAGATCCCCAAAGTAATAGAGGCCATCATCTCAGCCTTCTCCGGCGGTGTCGCGTGGCGTCAAGATGAAGGAGAGTGGTGATGCCACGAACACTGTGCACCTCATTGGAGCTGTTCAACTTGGCGACCAAGTGCACCAAGGGCTGAGGAGGCGCCTCTCCCTCCTCGAGCTACTGCCATGAGACCGAGAGAAAAGCCCAAGGCCAGGGCGTGAAGCGCCAAAGAGGGCTGCCGTGCTCGCATGGCGAAGCAGTTTCACCAAGCGGGGCGAGATCAGCCCGAATCCTCCAAAGGCGTTCGATGCTGCGTGTACCACGACCTCCACACCCACAACACCAATGAATGCCAAGAGCTCGGGCGTGCGTGAATGAAAAGCCGGCCCGTCCCGACCCGCGGCGACCGCGGGGAGGCTGGGGAGACCATGACCGCGCCAAAGTGCGCGACCAACCTCGCGAGGATCGCTGGCGGGACCCGCCTCACGAGAATTTGGAGGGATCAGCCTCGCGAGATCGCCCGCATAAGAACGCTGGCCTCCCTCGGCTCGTCGCGCAGCCAGGAGAAATGAGACCGTCGTTCGGGGCGAGAAGTGGGGCTTCCGGGAACCCGTGTCGTCGCGCATCTGGGCGGAGCTCAAGCCTCAGCCTCTCAGCGCATCTTCAAGTAGTTCGCCCGCGAAGTGAATGCAGTCCTTCCCAAGCTCGAGGCCAGGCTCCCTCTCAGATGGTCGGCATGCGCCATCACGTTCAGCTCAACGGATCAGCTCAAGTGTGCGGCCACAGCCGGAGTCCTCCCGATGCTTTGTTCCCCAATCATCAGCAATGTGCTAGTCACCAGGACCCTCATCGATGGCGGGGAAGGGCTCAACGTCATGTCCGTGGAAACGTTCAACAATCTCAAGTGCCTTACAATCGCTTGAGTAACCAAGCCCTTCTCCGGAGTCACCGGCGGCTCCACGATCGATTGGGCAGGTCCGCCTTCTGTCACCTTGGAGCTGACACTTCGCCGCACGAGCTCGCCGGCCCGGCGTCGCCCACGATTCGCTGCCGTCAGCGCCATCCTCGGCACCGTGCTGGCCAAGTTCATGGCCGTAACCCACCGGCTACAACATCCTCAAGATGCGAAGTGGCGGGGTCATCACGGTGCCACAAAGAGAGAGCGCCGATGTGCTCCTGGAGTGAGCCTTTCGGGCCGCATCAGCTGGAAGACCGGATCGCGAGCGAGGGGCTTCGAGCCGCCCCAAGAAGAAAGACATCATCGGCCAGGCCCTTAGGGCCCACGCCTACTAGAACCTCCTTCCATTGCATAGGGAAGGCGTGCGGCGCCCTCCTCAGCGGGGCTGGGGCTCTCCTGGAGGCCGCCGACCTTGCCAAATCACGAGGGCGCTTGGGCACGGCGATGGGCGTGTTTCGCACGTTCCCTCGAGAAGGAGCAAGGCAGGAGGCCAAACCCTCGGGAGTTCATCGGCAAGGCCATTGAGGAGCTCTGGAGTCAAGAATCATGAGAGGGAGCCGCCCGGCAACGCTGTGGCCCCCATCCGAGCGAGGATGGTGGGTTGCTTGCTCTGCATCGACATACCGGGCTCAGCCGAGCAGCGTCTCGAGCGCCTCGGCCCCTCGCAAGTGGGGCTAGGCTGCAGTCCGCCCTAGCTACGTTCGCATGCCTTATGGCTTGCGAATCACGACTCTGCGGCGTACCAGCGCCTCTTGGTGTCGGTGTACTAAAGTAAGGGTACCTTAGTACCCCGAACTTGTCTGAGGCGATTCAGCACCCAGCAAGGCTGCTTTGGCGCCCGCCAAGACCCTCCGTCATTTCCACTTCGCCATTCAAGAACAAAGTGTCAACCAAGTGGACAAGACCGGCAAGAGGAGCTTGCCGGGAAGAACAAACCCGGCAAGAGGAGCTTGCCGGGAAGATAACCAAAGCGCGTCGGAAGACTTGCCGCGGCGTAGCGTCGGCAAGGGCCGACGACCGGCAAGCTTCTTTGGCGCAACAAGAAGAGCAGCGGCAAAGGCGCTTGCAGCGGCAAAGGCTGCCACCCTTCACCCAAGCTCGGCGCATCCAGCGGCATGTCGCGAGGGCCATCCCGAGAACGCGTGGCGGTATTTGCATGCGATGCGGTTGCAGCGGATGACAAGGAGGCCATCGTGGCGAATGGTGGCGCACCTAGCGGTCGTTTCCTTACCTTTGTTAGGGCGACGGATGGGCATTAAATGCCTTTGTCCCTGCCGTCGAGTTAGGTAGGGGACCTTTGTTGAGTCTGTTGTACCAACCTGCGTTTTTACTCTTTTACCCCCTCTTCCCTCGCTGCCACTGTCGGTGACCCCTTAGACTATAAAAGGAGGCCCATGCGCGCATAGAAGGGGTTGGTCCATTGACACATCAGCACCTGTCGCTCGCGCTCTCGAGCAGGAACAAATACAACACAAAGCAGCAGTAGGAGTTTTATCTCTCCGGAGAGCTCCGAAGCTGGGTAAAATCCCCCGCGTGTGTGACCTCGATCCGCTCTTCGTGCGGCCCTCGCCCCCCCTGCCGGACCAGAAGGGGCCCCCTTCCCCATAGGTGCTCATCCCCAGCCACGACATCTTTGGTGCGCCAGGTAGGGGGCGTCGACGTCGTGCGAATCTGATCCGGTCTCCACGCGCGCTACATCGACTTCTTCGTCAACATGCCACCGAAGAAGAAGGCTTTGGAGGTAGCCACTCCGTCTGCAACTGTCCTATCGCCACCGGAGCAAACGGGCGGTGGGGCGGACGCCGGCGGAGGAATGGGCGCTGGTGGCGGCACTCACGTCATCACCAGGTCCAAAGACAAGGCTCCGCAAGCTTCGGCATCTAGATATCCACCGCGCCCCTCTCAGGAGATGCAAGACCAACAATGCCACGGTGCCCCTAGCACCGTGCTCGCGTTGGAACAAGGCCAAGCTAGTGGATCGCGGGGCGTTCAAGACCAGCGAAACACGCCCGGCATCTCTGGCGCGGTAATCTGATGCGCCGGACGAGTGTTGCTCCTTCAATCCGGTTAGAAGTCGAGCACATCCGTTCCTCGCGCCGCTTCGTCGCCACCGCCACCCAAGGCTGCGGAAGGCGGCCGAGCCCAGCTGCTCCTAGACTACCCTCCGGCGCCACACAAGATTGTGGCCCGGAGGATGACCATTATAGCCTCATCGGCCGCCAGCAGCGACAAGCCCGGCAACCCGGCGCGCCGAAGCCCGGCAAAGCGCCCGGCATAAGCCGCGCCGACAAGACTGCTGGGGTGCCGCTTCCATTCCTCCCACCCGAAGCCAAGATCATCGACTTCGCGCGGGCCAACCCAGCGCCGACTCCGCTGCGTCGTCGGACCCGCGAACTTCGCGCGATCAGCGCCAAGTTCTTCAAAACGGCGACCACGAAAGGCGCTTCGTACTGCGCCAATGAAGAAAGCGGCGTCAATCGACCGGTCTTGGCTGGGCCTTGTCGATATGCCGCGCGGGAACGGGCGACTTGCCGTCTGCGGCAGGTTGCCCTGCGTTCACCGTGAGCTGCGGCAAGTCGATGGCCCGATGCCAGAACTTCAAGCCCAGCGTGCCGAAATGCGATGGCGGGATACATCGTCGGAGTTCATAGCGTCTACACCATCGCGGTGTGGAAGCTCTTTGGGGCGAGCGAAAGATCCTCGCCAACTACTTCTTGTTGTTGCTCAAGCCCAGCGTCGAATCTTGACCCATGCACTTGCGGACGCTCCATTTCTTCGTGGGCGGACTGTGCCATCGGTTTGTGGCGCCTTCACTGACCACAAACCACATGGCGAAGTGATTCATCTGCTTTCGTCGGAAGGAGGAGAACCTCTACGCAAGTACATCGAAGAATTCAGCCGGGTGCGCGCAACATCCCGAACATCCACCTGCGCGGTTATCGGCGTGTTCCATCGAACATGCGCGACCGCGGATGAGAGATGGCGATGTGCAAGATTAGGGATGTCGTGAGCTATATGCTCTGGCCGACAAGTGTTGCGGTGAGGAGGGAGGAAAATCCCGGAGGCTGCGTGAAGAGGACACCGCTCGGCAAGGAGGAACGAGGCGGAACAACAGAAAGAAAGGCTAAGGATGTGCTAGTCGTTGAGCAGTCCGGTGCGGAAAGAGCTCAAACAAGGCCAAAGCCAGCGACTCGGCGGGAGCTGTGGTGGCGCCCGACAAAGCAGGGCAGCTCCGGCAAGCAATATTGCAAGATCCATCGCACCAAGGGCCATGACCTCCAAGCGTGCAAGAAGGTTGGCGGATGCGAGCTGGAGCGAAAGCCGAATATGGCGTCGCGACAAGGAAGGCCGAGAAGGTGGCGGAGGATCCGGCAAGAAGCTTCCATGAGGAGGGGCCTTATGACAAGCCCAAGCAGCGGCAAGGAGATGAACCTCCCGGGGCGCGACAAGGATGAAGAAGAAGATGAGGATGATGAGATGGAGGAAGATGGGGCGATGACCGGGGAGTTTGAAGCGGAGGAGGTTTGTCGCGTTGCGGTGGTGCTTCTCTGCACACCTCGCACCGTCAACTCAAGCGATGGGTGAGGAGGTGAGCGGTAGAACCATCGTCGCAGCGCAAGCCTGAAGTGGTCAGCACACCCGCCGTCTTTGGCGTTGAGATCACCTGATCGCATCACTGCGGTGGGTGCTTGTCGATGTTGGTTTCACCAACCATCCGCAACCTCAAGGTCACAAAGATGTTGGTTGGGCCGCGGGCGGCCCGACTGAATCTCATCTCCTCGCGGTGCTCAAGAAGCTCCGGATCCCGGCGGCGAGCTTGAAGCTGGGTACCTTTCAAGGGATAAATCCGGGAAGGAGCAAGCCTAAGGAAGATCCTGCTGCCCATTAACCTTTGGCAGCAAGCTGAATTCAGGAAGAGAGTCTCGTTTGGCGTTGTTGATTTCCCATTGCCCTACAATGGGATACTCGGCAAATCGGCGCTTGCCGAGTTCTGGCAGCCTCTCACTATGCCTACAATGTGCTCAAGATGCAGGTCCGATAAGTGTTATTTCCGTCCCGGCGACAAGAAGGATGCACTTATCTGTACCGACAAGATCTCAGGGAAGCGGCTGACAGTGGCGGAAACAAACTC
Source organism: Aegilops speltoides (assembly GCA_021437245.1). Classification (NCBI taxonomy): domain Eukaryota; kingdom Viridiplantae; phylum Streptophyta; class Magnoliopsida; order Poales; family Poaceae; genus Aegilops; species Aegilops speltoides. Next base: position 25,309 of record JAHHZJ010003671.1, read on the forward strand.
ACTTGCGCTGAAGCTCGAGGAAGAAAAACCCAAGCCCGGCAAGAGTAGCTCGATGCCCACTCCGTAAGCGCACCTCTTGGTGCTGCGCTACCGTCGAGGGAGCGCTTTCATCGAGCTCCACCGGCAAGTGCAAGAAGAAAAATAGCTTCACAAAGACTAAGTCCGGCAAAGATAGCTCACGGTGCCCACTCGGCAAAGCGCACCTCTTGGGAATGACTTGACTGCCGTCGAAGACGCCATCGAGCTCCACCAGGCAAGTAGTAAGCAAAAAGCGGTCGGTTTCAAACTTTTGAGTCGTATTCCTTGAAAGACCGTACCTTGTATGGAAAACTTGTACCGAAGGGATCGAATCGTGGCTAAGTTCGCCCTTGATCTGTTTGAGTCCGCTCAACAATGAAGGTGCTCCATAACTAGCTTGACGAGTTTCTCGCCGGGAAGCGCAACTCTTGCCGGCCAGACTCTTGGCGTTCCGCACTTAGCAAGTGTGCTTGCCGCGAGTTCCCTAAAAGTGTGAGGTGAAAACATAAAGGGAAAGTCGAAGGAAGAAGTGCAATCCGCGAACGGAAGGCGAAAAAGCTAAGTTGCCGAAGTTTGGGTCGAGCACCATCAGTTTTAATTTTTTATGTTATGTTCCTTGAGCGTCCGTGCCTTGTATGGGAAACTCGTCTTGTGGAAGGAGCGGCTCGTGGCTAAGTTGCGCCCTTGATTTGTCTCGAGCCGCTCAACAATAAAAGTCTTGCAACTAGCCCGACAAGGTTTCTTGCGAGGCTACCGCCAGCGGGCTGCTGATGTTCGCACTCAGCAAGTGTGTATGCATGCGGCAAGTTCCCTAAAAGCGTAGGGTAAAAACATACAAGGGTCTGCGGCGAGAGTAAAGGATATAACATAGCGAGCCTTGCCGTGGGACGTGCTTTGCATGAAAAACCTGTGCGCGGAGGAACCATCTCGCGACTACGTTGCGCCCTTGATTTGTTTGAGTCCGCTCCAACAATGGCGCTGCAACTAGCCCGGCGAGGTTTCTTGCGGAGCCTACACGCCGGTGAGGCTGGCGGCGTTCCGCACTCAGCAAGTGTGTATGCACCGGCAAGTTCCCTAAAAGCGTAGGGTAAAAACATACAAAGGATGTAACACGGCGAGCATAGCCCAGGATGAAGTTACATTACAAAAATAACTTATTACGGCGCTGCCTAAGTTGTTCTCATGACTGAAATAGAAGCGACAAGGAAAGGGCAAGAAAGGCACGGCTTTGAGCAGCAAACCCGCATTGCTGGGGGCTGCAGGCACCAAGGTCCCTCCGCAACGACCCAGGGTCGCCGGGGGCTGCGATGCCAGCGGCAAGAACAAAATAAAATGGCGTAGGCTCCGTGTCAGCGAGCCGGTGTTGCGGGGCTGTGATATGAGATAAGTTTTCATCCCTCATCGTGCATCCTCTTATGGGTGGGGAATCGAAGGCAGCGTCCTTGAGCAGCGTGCCTTATATGAAAAACCCGTCTGTGAAGGAGCTGAATCGCGGCTAAGTTGCGCCATTGATTTGTTTTAGTCCGCTCAACAATACAAGTCTTGCAAGCTGTCCGACAAGGTTTCTTGCGGAAACAGCACCGCCCGAGGCTCTTTGATGTTCACTTTCAGCAAGTGTTAACGTGACAAGTTCCCTCAAAGCGTGGGGTGGAGACATACAAGGCACCGAATCAAGTAAAGGATATAACCGGCAAGCATTCCCTCTTTCATTAAAAACATCCCATTCGATTACAAGTCCATAGAGGATGAAAAACATGAAAGAGAGGATTACAAGTTTTAAATCAGATTAAGGCCGGAGGCTTACAAATTGAAAAGATAAGATGCCGTAATCCCTCTCTGTTTCTCTCTTGAGGAGGTAGGTCGAGGCGCCCGGCAGAGAAGTTTGCACGGGAAGGGCAAAAGGGGTGCCTAGGTGAGCTACGGGTGCGAAGACACCAAGAGAACATCCGGGAGTCGGCCAGGCTTGGCGGAGGCGGAGGCACGGAGGCAGGCTTCGAAGATGGGGCGGCGGGGCGTTGCGCTGTCGAGGCACCACGCCCTCATACTCCGACAGCGGCCTTGCCGCCACCCTCTTCCTCTTCTGCAGCCTCCCTCGCCCGGCCAAGGAGGCGACCCGGGGAGTTGAGAGGCGGCGACCGGATGATGGGGTCGCTGGTGGCCTTGGCGGCGGCCGGCGCCTGGTCAGCCCACCGCCGTCCTCGTCGTCTTGTCGCTCCCCTCCTCGTCACTCTCGCTCGAGAGTCTTCGCTTCTCGGAGGAGCTGTCACGCAGCATCTCGCCCGGATGCTGGGAGTCCCGAACCTTGGCGAGAAAGGTCGCCCTCCATTAACTTAAAATGGAGGTGAACCCGCCGTCAAGCTGTGAATCTGGCGACGTCTTCCACCCTCGATCAAAATACATCACGCCGGGGGGCTGGGGATCTGGCAGCTTCTTTCGCGTGCGCTGATCCTGGCCCCTCATCATAATTCCAGCATCTCGGTAGTGCGGCTCCATCGCTTCATAAAGCGGGCGGAAGCGGTGGCGGCAACAGTGCCCGACACAGCAGCGAAAGAACTCCCAAGGATGCGTCCCGGTGTGGACCGCCTCGAGGAGAGGCTGCCGCGGAGGCGGGGGTGGCGTCCGCCCGGCCGCCTCTTCCCAGCTCGACCATGTCCTCGACCTCGTCGCGACCTCGCCCCTCCCTCTTCCCTCGTGGCTGGCTCGGCACCAGCGGGATAGGGAGGCGCGCTGCACTGGTGTCGACCCTCGCCGCCACGATGAAGACCCGGGGTTCCCTTCTGCATGGCGGATGAGAGGAAGAAGTAGCGAAATTGAATAAGGGAAAAGATGAGAAGTGCGGGATTTTGCGCTCCCCTTCGCCCGTTTAACAAGCGGGGTGGGGGCTCGGCCGCCCGCTCAGCCAATCAGAACACGGGGAGAGGCGGAAGGCAGGGCCGACCCACCACCTCCGTCCGTGGCGGCTCGGTTTCACCTTCACGCCCGACCCCCAGCGCGCATGGGAGCCACGTGGCGGGGGCGAGCAAGGCGGCGGATGAAATGACCTCACCTGCCCGTGATCACGGGGTGGGCGCCTCAGCATCGCGCACTACCACGCCTCCCACCGGCCTTGTCGGCGGCGTGCCGTTCTTGAGGGATGCGATGGAAGGGAAGTAGGTTTTATGCGGACCCGAGCGCGTGTGCTTATCACTGTTTTGGGCTGGACAATGTGGCTTTCGGCACCGTGTATGGCCGAGCCGGGGCTCTGTCCGGTGTACTAAAGTAGGGGTACCTTAGTACCCGAACTTGTCTGCAGGCGAGTTGCACACCAGCGGCAAAGGCTACTTTGGGCGCCAAGACCCTCCGTCATTTCCACCTACTGCCATTCAGAACAAAGTGTCAACCAAGTGGACAAAGACCCAGCAAGAGGAGCTTGCGGGAAGAACAAAGGCCGGCAAGAGGAGCTTGCGGGAAGGCAACCAAGGCACGTCCGGAAGACTTGCGCGGCCCCAGCGTCCGGCAAGGCCGATGACCAAGCAAGCTTGCGGCGCAACAGAAGAAGAGCTGACAAAGCGCTTGCAGCAAAGCTCACCCTGCACCCAAGCTCCGGCGCATCCAGTGTCACCCGAGGCCATCCGAACGCGTGGCGGCGTTGTGCAGCCATGCGGTGCGGTGTAGCGGAACGACAAGGAAGGCCATCGTGGCGAGCGGTGGCGCACCTGATCGTTTCCTTACCTTTGTTGAGGCGACGGACGGGCATTAAATGCCTTTGTCCCTGCCGTCGAGTTAGGTAGGGGACTTCTTAATTCTTGTTGTACCAACCTGCGTTTTTACTCTTTTACCCCCTCTTCTCGCTACCATCGGTGACCCCTTAGACTATAAAAGGCCCATGCGCTGCGTAGAAGGGTTCGGTCCATCGACACATCCAGCACCTGTCGCTCGCGCTCTCGGCGAGAACAAATACAACACAAAGCAGCATTGAGTTTTATCTCTCGGAGGCTCGGCTGGGTAAAATCCCAGCGTGTGTGACCTCGATCCGCTCTTCATCGGCCCTCGCCCCCCCTGCGGACCGGAAGGGTCCCTGCCCCATAGGTGCTCGTCCCCAGCCACGACACATGGGGGCCATCCTAGAGGCTCAAGAGGTCAGGCGTTCCGCAGCCCTGGTGGAGATGGAGATGGTCCGCGAGGAGCCACCAGCGCCTCTGGAGCCTCCGAGGCCCTGGGCACTGGGGGGGCTCGTGAGATCGCTCCGCAGCCCACCGAGTCTGCTACACCAACACCCCTTCGTCCCCAACATCATCAGGTGACATCTTTCAAGTTTCATTTCCAGCTGGGAGCGCCCTCAGGGCCGCATTATTCCCAGGCTGCGTGGGTCTGTCCCTGCGACATGCATCCCTTTTATTTCATGTTCTTAGCTTACTTTATTGGGGGCACCCCTCGGGCTGCATCATCCCCAAGTCGCTCGGGTCAGATCCAGCGGCGTGTACCCTTCTTGCGTTTATCATAGGGCCATGCTTTCAACCCATCACGCTTGTTATTTGGTGCCTGTCCGTGGCACCTTTTCCTCCTAGATGTCAGAAGCTTGCGCGTTAAACGGGGGTTCCTGAGCATCGCGACTCAGGGCTCCTACCGGCTCTCTAGCCCTCACCCTCTGGTCTTGTCCACGGCATCGCGACACAGCGCCTGCGAGGTGAGACCAGCTCGAGGGCGGGACAGGGCGTGGGAGTTTGACATCTAACCCACTTCGCGTTAAAGGGGTGCACGAGCATCGCGACTCAAGGCTCCTAGCGGCTCTCCAGCCCTCACCCTCTGGTCTTGTCCACGGCATCAGCGACTTGGCATACCAGCGGCAGCTGAGACCAGCTCGAGGGCAGGACAGGGGCGTGGGTTTCGACATCTAACCTAGCTTGCAGCGTTAAAGGGGGTGCACGAGCATCGCGACTCAGGGCTCTACCGGCTCTCCAGCCCTCACCCTCTGGTCTTGTCCATGGCATGCGACCTGGAATACCGGCTGCAGTGAGACCAGCTCGAGAGTCGGAACAGGGCGTGAAACAGGCATCTAGCCAAAGTTGCAGGAACACACTCCAAGATAAGGCCCAATGACAGGCGCAACCCGCCTTGGGGTAGGGCCCCGTGAGTCCCGCGCTGGCTCATGGGTGCCCCAACACACCTCGCCAGGCCTTTCGTGCCTCGTCGCCTCTCCAAAGCAACTAACGGCTAACTGTCGATTTGTCGATGTACTAAAGTAGGGGTACCTTAGTACCCTGAACTTGTCTGCAGGCGATTGCAGCCCATGACAAGGCTTGCGAGGCGTCATAAGGCCCTCCGTCATTTCTACTTACGCCATTCAAGAACAAAGTGCCAACCAAGTAGACAAAGCCCGGCAAGAGGAGCTTGCGGGAAGAACAAACCCGGCAAGAGGAGCTTGCGGGAAGGACAAAGGCGCTTCGAGGAAGACTTGCCTTGACGTGCAGCGCATCCGGCAAACGCGGCGGCCAAACAAGCTTGGCAAGCGGAAAGAAAGGGCATGACAAAGCTTGCCGCAGCAAAGGCTGCCACCAGCGCCAAGCTCGAGCGCATCCAACAACGTGTCACAGGGCCATCCGGGAGCGCGTGGCGGCGCTATGCAGCCATACGGTGCGAGTGGCAAGCAGGCTGACAAGGAGGCCATCATGGCGATCGGTGGCGCCCTAACGGTCGTTTCCTTGCCTTTGTTGGGAGGCCGGACGGGCATTAAATGCCCTTGTCCCTACCGTCGAGTTAGGTAGGGGACCTGTTGGTTCTTGTTGTACCAACCTGCGTTTTACCTTTCTACCCCTCTTCCCTCGCTGCCACATGGTAACCCCTTTGACTATAAAAGGGAGGCCCATGCGCACGTAGAAGGGGTTCGGCGGTTCGGTCCATTCGACACTTCCAAAACCACTATACGCTCGCGCTCTCGAGCAAGAACGAATACAACACAAAGCAGCAGTAGGAGTTTTATCTCTCCGGAGAGCTCCGAAGCTGGGAAAAAATCCCGTTTCCCCCTGCATGCTAGACCTCGATCTGCTCTACGTGCGCCCTCCGCTCCCTCGCCGGACTAGAAGGGGCCCCCTGCCCCATAGGTGCTCGCTCCCATCCCGCGACATCTTCGGTGCGCCAGGTAGGGGGTGCGTCGAGGTCGTGAGCATCTGATCCGGTCTCCGCACGCGCTACTTCAACGTCTTCATCAAGATGCCACGAAGAAGAAGCCTTGAGTGGCGCTCTGTACATCGATTCTACCACGCCCGCGAGAAGCAAGGGCGGTGGAGTGGAACGCCAGCGGCGGGCGGCGCCCGGCGGTGAGGACTCACGTCGTCACTAGGTCCAGAACAAGGCCCGCAAGCATCGGCAACCGTGCGGACACCACACCCTTCCCGGAGGTGCAAGGTCTACAACGCCCGGTGCTCCTAGCACCGTGCTCGCGTTGAGCAAGGCCAAACTGGTGGAGTCGCGGGGCGTTCAAGACCAGCATACTGCGCTTGACATCTTTGGCGAGTGAATGCCGTCGCCGGGCGAGTGTTGCTCCTTCAATCGGTTGGGAGTCGAGCACATCCGCTCCTCGCGCCGCTTCGTCGCCACCACACCAAAGGCTGCGAAGGCGGCGGCGAGCCGGCTGCTTCTGGATTACCCTCGGCGCCACACAAGATTGGCGGCGGAGGATGACCATTTATAGCCTCATCGGCCGCAGCAGCGGCAAACCCGGCAACGGCGCGCCGAAGCCCGGCAAAGCGCCCGGTGCAACCGACACCGACAAGACAGCGGGGTGCCACCACCATGCACTCCCGCCCGAAGGCGAGATCGCCCGACTCGCCGGGCCAACCTCGGCGCCGACTCCGCTGCGTCGTCGGACCCGCGAACCGCGCGATCAGCGCCCGTTCTCCAAACGGCGACGAAAACGCTTCGTACTGCGCCAGCGCGAGAAGAAAGCGCGGCGTCGCCGACCAGCGCTGGGCCTTGTCGATATGCATGCGCCGAAGGAACGAGCGACTTGCGTCTGTGGCGGGTTGCCCTGCGTTCACCGTGAGCTGCGGCAAATCGATGGCGATACCAGAACTTCAAGCGAGCGTGCGAAATGCGATGGCGGGATACATCCATCGGAGTTCCTCGGCATCTACACCATAGCGGTGCGAGCTGCGGTAGCGACGAAGATCTCGCCAACTACTTCCGTTGGTACTCAAGCCCAGCGTCGAGATCTTGGCTCATGCACTTGCGGACAGCTCCATTTCTTCATGGGCGGACTGTGCCATCGGTTTGTCGGCGCCTTCACGGGAGGCCACAAACCACATGGCGAAGCGATCTACATCTGCTCGTCGAAGGAGGAGAACCCTGCGCATAAGTACATACAAAGATTCAGCCAGTGCAGCGCAACATCGAGCGTCCACCGCGCGGTCATCGTAGCGTTCCATCGAAGCGTGCATAACGCGAGATGAGGAGAGATGGCGATGTGCAAGACCCGAAGGCGTCGTGAGCTTTATGCTCGGCGACAAGTGTGCAAGAGCTGAGGAGGAGGAAAATCCCGGAGACTACGAGGAGCAGAAGGATCGGCGGTGAGGATGCCGCCCAGGAGGAACGGGGCGGAACAACGAAGAAAGGCTAAGGATGTGCTAGTCGTTGAGCAGTCCGGCAGGCGCGGCTCGGCAAGGCCAAAGCCAGCCAACTCGGCGAGGCTGTGGTGGCCGCCGACAAGCGGGGCAGCTCGGCAAGCAATATTGCAAGATCCATCGCACCAAGGGCCATGATCTCCAAGCGTGCAAGAAGGTTGAGCGGATGGCGAGCTGCGAAAGCTGAATATGGCGCGCGACAAGGAGAAAGGCCGAAAAGGTGGCGGACGGTCCGGCAAGAAGCTTCACGCCGGGGAGGCGCCAGCAAAGCCAAGCAGCGGCAAGGAGATAGACCTCCCGGGGCGTGACAAGGATGAAGAAGAAAGCGAGGATGATGAGATGGATGAGGATGAGGCCCGATGATCAAGAGTTTGGAAGGCGGCGGAGGTTTTGTGCGTTGTGGCGGTGCTTCTCGCACACCTCGCACCATCAACTCAAACAATGGGTGCGGGAGGTGAGCATGGCGGAGCCATCGGGCGAATCGCGCAAACCCCTCAAGTGGTCAGCCGCCCATCGTCTTCGATGTTGAGATCACCGATCGCATCACTGCGGTCGGGTGCTGCCGATGTTGGTTTCACCGACAATCCCCAACCTCAAGGTCCACGAAGATGTTGGTTGTGGCGGGGCGGCGTGAATCTCATCTCCTCCGCGGTGCTCAAGCTCTAGATTCCGGCAATGACTCGAAGAGCTGGTACCTTCAAGGATAAATCGAGGAAGGAGCAAGCGAAGGGAAGATAACCTTGCCGGTGACATTTGGCGGTGAGCTGAATTCAGGACGAGAGAGTCACGTTTGGCGTTGCTGATTTCCCATTGCCTTACAATGGGATACTCGGCAAATCGGTAACTGCGAGGTTCATGGCAGCCTCCACTATGCTTACAATGTGCTCAAGATGCTGGTCGATCGGTGTTATTTACATCCGGCGACAAGAAAGATGCACTTATCTGTACCGACAAGATCTACGGGAAGCGGCAGCAGCGCGAGCACAAGCCACTTGCGGCTGAAGCTCCCGGGGGAAGAAGAAGGCCAAGTCCGGCAAAGTAGCTCGATGCCCACTCGGCAAGCGCACCTCTTGGTCTTTGCGCTACCGTCGAGGAGCCTTTCCTCGAGCTCCATCGGCAAGTGCAAAAAGGCAAAGACAGCTTCACCAAAGATCAAGAAAGTGGCGCCAAGGAGGGCGGCGCTGGTGGTACTTTCACCATCGATTGCCAGCTTGATCCTAAATAGGAAGCGTGCTCGTTGCTCTGTGAGGCGAATGTCGATGTGTTTGCATGGCAACCATCGACATCCCGGTGTTCGAGGGAGTAATTGAGCACCACCTTGCCGTCTGTCCTCACGCGGCCCGTCAAGCGAAAGTCGGAAAACAAGCGGTGGAGACAAGAGTTCATTGCGAAGAAATCAAGAAGTTGGAAGCGGCAGGCACTGGTCGAGTACTCCATCCAGCGTGGCTAGCCAATCCGATGTGAGTAATGCGCAAAGGCAAATGGGAAGTGGAGGCTTTGCATTGACTTCGCGATGTTAATAAAGCTGTCCCAGGATCCATTTCCTTGCGCGCATTGACGGTTATCGACTCCACGGCGGGATGTGATTTGCTTTCATTCCTTGATGCATACTCGGGATATCATCGAGATCTTCATGGCGAGAAGAAGATGAGGAGAAAACGCATTCATTACTCCATGTAGCGCGTCTTTGCTTTCTACGAATGCCTTTCGGACTAAGAATGCGGTTCAACATTGCAAGTAGTCGGTCATGCTTTTGGCCACGGTACCTGCGAAATGTAGAGGCTTACATGGATGATATAGTGATCAGAAGCGAGACAAAGCAACTTTGATCCAAGATTTGGATGAGACCTTTCACTACTAGGAAAAGGGCTATAGATAGGATTGATTCTAATGGCGCACCGTGGAAGCGATGCGCCACTACTATATACTAATGGCGCTGTTTGCGTCGCCATTAGTGTGGAAGGTACTAATGGCGAACCGTAAGCAGTGCATCACTAATATAATTATTATTTTTCCATTTTCCCATACATACTAATGGCGCATCTGGTCCATAATCGCCATTACTATCTATAACTACTAATGGCGCAGCAGGCGATGCGCCATTACTGTAAAATTTGTTTTATTCTTTTTTTGCAAAACTACTAATGGCGCGTAAATGCATACGATGCGCCATTACTAGTTTAAACTAGTAATAAGCGCTTTCGGGGAGATCGCCATTAGTATATCTACTATTATTTTTACTTTTTGCAAAACTACTAATGGCGCACCGTCTGCTGATGCGCCATTAGTAACAGGAATTACTAATGGCGCATTTTCTCTGTGCGCCATTAGTAACTAGGACCAACAAGATATTTTGGACAGCCCACACCTACCCACTCACTTTCCCCACTTCATTCCATCCACCTCCTTCTCCAAGCTTTCGGCCATCTCCTCCTCCTCACCTCATTTCCACCATAGATTCAACAAAATTAAGTGGTGAAATTACCTTTTTTTGATAGGTAAGTAAGAGAAAGCTATCTTCATGATATAGATCTACTTTTTTTCTCCCTAGCTCGCTCCAACAATGTGCACATGCACTTTTTGTAGCCTAGCTAGATCTATGTATGTTTGTGGTGTTGCATGTGTTTGTGGTGTTGCATATATGTTTGTGTTTGAAGGTGCGGTATTTGAAATATCACGATAGTTGCCAATATTTTGCGGAATGTTTTGATTCATTTCCGTTTGGTGAAATTTTGGCACTCGCATTCTTTAGTCCTATTTTTTGGGAAGGTCATGCCAAATTTTTCTTGGTTCTAACATATCGTTTTGCTCTACCCATGAGCGAACATAGTCCATACGATGGTGAAGGCATCGTGAATAGGTTTGAGCTCCTTGAGGCGAGATGCTTCAAAAGAGCGAGGCGGAGATAAGATGTCCATGTCGAAGATGCAAGCTGAAGAGCCTTATTGCGGACCAGTTCGGGCAGTCTTGGGACCACACTCTTGCGTGGTTTCATGGATGGCTATCGGTGGCAAGGTGATGAAGATTGAAAGTGCAACTAATCCCGGGTGGTTTTGGTAATTAATAACAACATATATATCATTGAACTAATAGTTTCTTGAGAACATTTGAAAGTTGATTGATATGGGTATGGCAATATTGAAGAAGTGGACCCTCAAAATGCTAAGGAAAACATTGGCAAAAGCTCAAGACTCCATTTTGGTTTAGTGATCCAAGATCACATTGAGTCTATAGGAAAGCCAATACTATTAAAGGGAATGAGGTTATGATAATGATCTGGTTGCTCAAAGTGCTTAGTGATCTATCTCCCAAACTATCGGCAATCTTTCATTCCAACATATACTCATAAGTAATCTCGGTCCCACCGATTCCATAAACTTCAGTCACACGAGATGAACCACCTCAGCCACAAAGCCAAACCCTAGTAATTTCGGTTTTCGATTCAAACTCGGTCTCACGAAACTAGTGTTGCCAAGCACGTAACATACGTCATCATATCGGTGTCACCGAGATGATAAAATCGGTCCCCGAGAATGGCAAACCCTAGTCTTTGGAAGAATCGGACTCACGAGATTGTATTTTCGGTCCCAAGAAAATCCCAACGTTCTAAGATTTGAACTTTCGGTCTCACCGAGTTGTCAACCGGTCGACCGAGATTGGTCAAATGTGTGTAGCAGTTGGATTTTGTGTGGAGGCTATAAATACCCTCCACCTCCTCTTCATTAGTGGAGAGAGCCATCGAAAGAACTACCACTCCTACCTTACATTTACGAGAAGAAAACTACCTACCCTTGTGTTGAGATCAAGTTGCTCCACTCCCACCATATGAAACTTGATTTCTAGCCTTCCCAAGTTGCTTTCCACTCAATCCTTTCTTCCACAGCCAAATAAGTGAGGAGAGTTGAGTGTTGGGGAGATTATCATTTGAAGCACAAGAGCAAGGAGTTCATCATCACCAACACCATCTATTACCTTTTGGAGGTGGTGCCTCCTAGATTAGTTAGGTGTGGCTTGGGAGCCTCCGTCAAGATGTGGAGTTGAACCAAGAAGTTTGTAAGGGCAAGGAGATCGCCTACTTCGTGAAGATCTACCCAGAGTAAGGCTAGTCCTCCGTGGGCGTATGCCATGATGGCATAGACAAGGTTGCTTCTTCGTGGACCCTTAGTGGGTGGAGCCCTCCGTGGACTCTCATGGCCGTTACCCTCCATGGGTTGAAGTCTCCATCAACGTGGATTGACGATAGCACCACCTATCGGAACCATGAGAAAAATCTCCGTGTCTCCAAATTGCGTTTGCTCTTCTACACCTCTATTTACTACATGTGCAATTTACTTTCCGCTGCCATAACTCTAGAATTGCATGTGTAGGGTGATACTTGACTTAATCATCATTGTGAACTTGCCAAAAACTTGTCTTAATCAAAAGGCTAAACTTTTAAATTGTCAAGTAGTCTAATCACCCCCCCTCTAGACATACTTTCGATCCTACAAGTGGTATCAGAGCTTTGGTCTCCATTGGATTGGTTTCCATTACATTGGACTCCATAAGCTTGGTTTCACAACCTAGGAGAGTATGGCGTCTAGTGAGGTAATTTTTATGAGGTCCTTACTTTGATGGTTCAAACTTTGCTAGTTGGAAGCATAAAATGAAAATGCATATTCTTGGACATAACCACCGCATGGGGCATTATTTGTGTTGGCTTGCAAGGTGAGTTCTTGAGGAAGGAAAAGTTCGGATCGTGAAGCTCTGGCGGATGAATGCGGATGTTGCAAAATAATGCTCAAGCTTGTGACATTCTCTTCAATGCTTTGTGTCAGGGAGTTCAACAAAATCAGCCGTCTTGAGAATGCAAAGAGATTTGGGATACTTTGGTGAAATGCACGAAGGTACCGAGTCCGTGAAGGAATCAAAGCTAGATGTTCTTCAAGGTCGACTTGACAAGTTCAAGATGAAGGAAGGTGAAGAATTCGCTGAAATGTACTCTAGGCTTGCTCTCATCACAAATGAGATTGCCGGCTTAGGAAGCGAAGAAATGACCGACCGATTCATCATCAAGAAGATTCTCGAGCTTTGGATGGAAAGTATGACACCGTGTGCACTTTGATCCAAATGATGCCAAACTACAAGAATCTCAAGCCTACGAAGTCATTGGAAGAATTGTTGCTCATGAGATGACACTTAAAGATAAGGAAGAGCTTCACAACAAGTCAAGTGGTGCTTACAAAGCTACATGTGAAGCTCCCACAACCTCAAGTGACAAGCTAGTTTCCAATGAAGAGATAAGCCTAATGGTGAAGAACTTGACAAATTCTACAAGAGTAGAAGCAAGGAAAGAAGCTCAAAGTCTAGATCATATGATGAAAAGAGATCTTCTAGTCGTGATCGAAGCTGCTACAATTGTGGAAGACCGGACACTACTCAAATGAGTGTTCGACTCCCCACAAGAGAAGAAGAATCTCCAAGAAGAAGAAGCTCAAGAGAAGAGTCGCCTCGGAAGAGAGAAGGAGTAGAGATGATCGTTATGAGCGAAGATCCTCTCGGAGAAGCAAGGATTCGGAGAGGAAAGACAAGTCATCAAGGAGCTACACAAGAAGAAAACATCAAGCTCATGTGGGTGAATGGGTCTCGGCTCCGACTCAGACAATCACTCGAAAGAAGCTATCACTCCAACTCCGAATCTGGTCAAGATGAAGGTGTTGCGGTCTTGCTCTCGTATCCTCCAACTTCAACTCCTATGACATATTTGATTCACCAAATGAGGAATTGGAAGATGCTTCATGGCTAAAGGCCCCAAGGTATCACATCCTGAATTCATTGACTTTGATAGTGATGAGGATGACTTGCTTGGTGAAGATGAGCTTTTACATGATAAATCTAGTGAGCCTAGTAATGATGAACATGCTAGTAGTCTTTATAGTCGAGAAGAGTCGAATGACAATGCTATGAAGGAGATTGAGTGTCTAACTAAAGAACTAAACACTCTTAAGTTAGCTCATGAAACAACTCAAGAAGATCATAGAGAGCTCCTAAGATCTCATGAGAAGCTACGCTTCGAGAAGCTCAATCTAGAGCAAGAGCATGAGTTACTAAAAGCAATCAATGACGAGTTCGAAAGAAGAGTTCTTCATATCTTGCCAAACGACTTCTCTTGTCTAATTTCTTGCCACCCATTAAAACTAAGCATGACAAGCATAAGAAAAATTCTTCATCTAGTAGTAACAATAACCATGCTAAATCCAATGTTGTTACTTCTAGTAGTTCTCTTGATTCCACTAACAATGTTTCAAGCCAAGTTACACTTGAGCAAGAAAATAGTTTATTGAAAGGGATTATAGAAAGGTGTCTACAAGAGCCTTCTTAGGAAGCAAGAACTTTGAGAAATTGTTACAAGCAAGGAAGGCATCGGAAGAATCAAGGAATTGGTTTTGGCGAAAGTTCAGCGCCGAGGGTGTTGAATGGGAAGAAGGTCAATATCACTCCAAAGTTTGTTTCTCAAAAGAGAAGTATGATCCTACTTCTTCCAATGAGGAACAAGCTCAAGATGACCTTCCACCACAAGACCACAAGCTAAAAGGCAAGGACAAGCTTCAAGAGGAGATTGATGCATTTATTCAAGCACCTAAGGCCATGGTCAAGTGGGTTCCCAAGGAAGCGTCAAGTTCTACTTCGTCAAGCTCAACTACTACCCCAAGGATTCCCATCAAGATGATGTGGATCGAAGAAGAAAGAACTAGAGAGTTCTTGAGGTGACTCCGCCAACATACTTCACTCACATTCATTTTGGCAAGAACTTGTGCAATCAACTTCCACATCTTGCACTAGTTCTTGGAGTCTAAACCCTCTTGTTGGTAAGTCAAGGGACAAGGTAATCATTGCTTTAATGGACATCATCTATTGTATACTTCAATCTATGTCCATGGATATCTTTGTTTGTTCCTTGTGGGACTAACCCATGTAGGTATTGAAAGTGCCCAAATCAAAGGATTGCTCCCAACTCTTGATGATCTTCATCAACATTGAGCATCCACATCTTCAACATCTACATGAAGTCTTCTCGACAACCCAAGGTTAGTTTGACCCTTTAAAGGGGTTCTCACATCAAGGGAGCTTTGCTCTAAAGAAATGAGCTAAAGCATCTTCAAATGATGTGAACACATTAATGCTTTATGTAAAAGTGGTAACCCCACTTGTGCTTAAGCGATGAGTATGACCTATGATCAAATGTTCTCATTTGACTCCTAAATCAATATACTCATATATAGATGACCTAGTCATCGCCAAATTGTGTGCTAGCAGCTAGTGTTTTGTTTGTGCATGTTTGACACATATTTCATTTGCTATCTTATTGTGTGAGCATGTTGGATGCATGATTTTATCCATTCGAGGACATCCATTTGTTGCTATGGTCTTTTGGATTTTTCTTTTTGACCAAATGGATGGACAAGAATGCCTAAGTTCCTCCTAGCTATCTATGCTCTCTTGTCTCAAATTCTATTCATGCTTATATCACAAACTTTGATCAAGTTTTTTCGGACACACAGTGAGAGCACTTTCGAGCCACCGATCCGTCAAAGCTTAAATTCCAAAACCTTCTAAGTATTTTCGGTCAGACCAACCCCTCAATCGGACGGACCGAAATCACTTGATTGATCTAGGTTTTCACCTCGGTGAAACCAAGTTGCAAATTTCAGCGTGACGAAGTGAGTAGCGCTTGCGATTAACCATCTCGGTGCCACGAGTTTACAACTCGGTCCCACCAAACGGTGAAGGGTATATATACGACGAGGGCAGCGCGTTGATTCTTTCTTCAGCGTCTAGCCCCCAAACCCTTCTTTGCCGTCGCCGTGGTCTCCGGATCGTCTCGTAAATGCTTTGTGCGCCCTCGCCGCGGGTCTCCGTCGCCGTCAGCGGTCAATCTCTCCGTGCCGTTGCCGCCGTGAAAACTCCACCAAGTTAGGGTGAGTTTGATCCTCTCGTGTTTCAACCTCGATTCATTACGATTGGTTTGCCCGACTTCTTGCCACGTTTGAGATCTTCCTATCCAGTGATTAGTTCTTAGAAGCGAAATTGAGTAAAATTTTAGGGTTAGGTTTCCGCTGAACACATCTCGGTGAGACCGATTCTACATTCTCGGTGACCGATTTGGCCTCTGGCCATTACCTACGCACCGGTCCAACGAGTTGTGCCGTCGATGCGACGAAATGAGATTTAGTGAAACCCTAGTGCTCTCGGCAAGACCGAAACCCATTTCGGTCCAACCAAAAATGGTGTGAATGGTTACATTTAGACACTTGGATTCACGAATTTTAGACTCGATGCGACGAAATGCATTCTATGAAAACCTAAAATTGAAATTTGAACTTATTCTTTTGCAAAATCTTACGCGGTTTGTGATAACTCTTCTATTCTGCCTATACCTTATCTATTCACGGGTTGTCGGCCATATCGGATGCAAGTGACAGCGAGCAGTCTGAATCACCAATTGAGATTCGAGAGGCAATTTGTGGGGACCCGACTTGCAAGTCGTGATCACCGAATGCTGCGTGTCTGATGATCGAGATCAATGCTCACTTGAACACTGAAGCTGAATAACAAGAGTCTTACATCCATACACACCGTCTTACACAAATAGTGACCATCATGGTCAAGTCTTACATCGATAAAGCCTTAAGGGCTGAACATCAAATGAAACATAGCAGCGGAAAACATCATCGATAAGTAGAACCCATGCCATCTGCCTTAACCCTCGGGCATTACATTGGGAAGCGTCCTAGTTAGCATGATCGTCTCCAAAGAACTCTTCTTGAACTCCGGTTCTTCCATGCAGTCGATTAAATAACCGGTGGCAAGCCAATGAGTACTTTGAATGTACTACTTAAGCAACCCATGATTTGGTTCAAAATGCGGTAATGCATGACATAGGTAAAGTTTTGCTTAAAGCTAGTTTTGAGTGCACGGGACATGTTCAACATCCTATAAAGCATGCATCAAAGAACTCCGGTAACCATAAGAACTGGTCACGAGATATCAACATAAATAGAATGGGCACCAACCCATTTATCACAAAGCAGTGGGCACCAACCCATCTCAATCATGTCAAGTCCTTGACTTGATCGAGCGACACCATCATCTCACACACACTGTTTGAAAACAAGTGGGCGTAGCCCAAGGCGGTTACCCAAGCTGTCCATGACCGTGGACACGGCTATTGAATAGTTTTACACTCTGCGGAGGTTGCACACTTTACCCACTAGATCCGGGAACTTCCGTGTCAAACCACGACCAGCGGTACCTCAAGCACCGGGGTAAGCACCCGATCACTACCTTTCCCTAGGCGACACTAACAAGGAGTCCACTCGATTAGCGATAACCCGTGCCGACATTTCAAACAATATTTTCATGGAGCCTTGCTCCTTTTCCATCACATACCAGCACGGGGTACCAGCGGTGTGTCCGGTGCCCCATAAAGATGGTCATGGCCGCCCTACAGCACGACCCGTCCCAAGAGAGCACCAACTCTCCCCGTCACTAATGTCACGGGCTCCAAGCTAGTATCGGTCTAGGTACTCAATAATGCCCTTTTCCCATATAAGGGTAGAGTGGTCGCGCATGTAAGGTTGGGATAGCAGTGCAACTCCGACCAATCCGTTTGAAAACACACCCACTTCCTTGGCACACCACTTCGTCATCAAGTGGTCACTCATTTCATCATCTCCCTCGGGCATAAGTGGCACCCGTGAGTTTTGAAAAAGACTTTTGAAATGTATAGCCTCCTTCACCATGCACAAACCCACCCTATTTGCGTAGCATCTACATTTGCATCCTAGCTACTCCCACCGGCAAAACCCTCATAAGAAGGTAGGGCCATGCACAATGCAAGTATCAGCGAGGAAGTATTTGTGGCAACCAACCCACGTGGTTCACCATTTCATCATGATCGATGCATCCTTAATAAAGAGCTAAACATGGCATGCAAATAAAGGGTATCATAGTCATGGTCAAAGGGCTGCTTGCCTTGGTTGGCTTGATCTTCAAAGTCTTGAGCCTTGCTCCTCCTTCTTCCTCGGCTACCTCGTCAAACCGTGATCTAACGTTGCAAGAAAACAACGGAAAAATAAGGCAACAATAAAAGCAGAAAAGTCAAAGTGCTCGAGAAAAATGTCAACTTAATTTTGTAAAATACTAGGAGGAAAGCTAGGAAGGGGCAACTTTTGGTTTTGGTTACGGAGCGACAAAATAGGAGTTATGGATTTTCAAAGGCTCATTTAAATGTCAAAAACCACATTTAAATATTCTGAGAAAAAGAAAAGGTGATTGGATCTGAGTGAAAGTTGCACTATTAAATAGATTGCAATATTCTAGGAATTTAGAAATTGGAATCAATGCATTTGGATTATATATCTGCCTGTGGAATTTTGGAAATATCACGAGAAAAAGAAAAAAGGAAGCAATGCTGTGCCCTTTGGGCGAGAGGCCTGGCAGCAGGCCGAAACCCAGCCTGCGGCCGCCCGTCGAAAGCGTAAAGGCGAATCGCCTTCGACCGGCGGCGGGTCTGTCTGTGTAGCATACGTTTAAACGACGGGTGGATCCCACCCGTCGAGCGTGGTAACAGGGCGGCCCCACAGCGACCGTCGTCTACCTCGACGAGCTGACAGCGAGCTTCGCCGGCGATCTGAAGAACGGAAGGAAGGGCAGGGGCTACCGTTGGATTCAGGAGTGGTCGCGGATCTGGTGGTGGTGGAGGCGGTCGCGGGGTGCTGCCTGCCGGCCGGCGAGGTCCCAGGCGGAGGTGCTTGGTGCCGGTGGCTCGGCCGTTCCAATTGCAAAATGAGGGAAGAGAAAGCATCGGTGAGGCGAGGAGGCCGATTCGAGGAAAGCAGGCGGAGGAGGCTGTACCCATGGATCGGCGGCGACCGTGAGCTCGAGCTCGATCTCGAGCTCGAGGCGGCTCTGGGCGAAGTGGGTGGATCGAGGGTGGATTGGGTGCGTGGAGGCGATAGGGAGAAAGAGGAGGGCTCGGGGCGCCTTAAATAGGCTGGCGCGGTTCACCGTGGGCATGGCCTCTGGCGCCAGCGGGATCAGCTCTGGGGGCCGTTGGGGAGAGGTTGGAGCTGTCCCGGCGCTCGTGGGAATGGAGTAGGCGCCCGAGGAGAAGAAGAGAGCAAGGAGGCTCTGGCGCCCGCGTGTGAGGCCAGACCATTGGCCGGCAGGCGGCGTCGAGCCTGTGCTGAGGAGGAGAGAGGGAGGAGGCGGAGGCGGCGGCGCGTGTAGACGTCGAGGCACATCAGCGGCGATGGGAAGGCCGAAGCGGTCGGGGCCTTGGCGTCAGCGGTCGGCGCTCTGGCGGCGCTCGAGCGCGACTTTGGCGGCATCCGCGGTTTTTCATGGCCTTGGCGTCCTTTTGCGTCTGGAAGCTACGATGGCGAGGGACAAGACGAGAAAGGCACAGGATGCCACAGGGTGCGAAGGGAGAGAGAAAGCTGGGAGAGAGAGAAAGCTGTTGTCGAGAGAGGACAAACTTGATTCTCCTTCCTCCACATTGCTTCTTCGGGTGAAAAGTGTCTAAGTGGAGAGGAAGTGAGGAGGGTTGTGGCAAAAGATTAACTCAAGGAGATTAGTGAAAGTGGCAAAAGAGGCTTTTTAGTATTTTGCGGAAGGTGTTTGATGGAGTTTTGGTTAAGCTAATGATCCTCCTGGCCAAGATACTCCAAGGGTGAAATGTCACATATATTTAGGGCCTTCCACCCATTTTGAGCTTATTTGGACAAAGTTGCCAATGCAACTTTTGCAAACCCTAGAAATGGGCAGAAATGGGTTTGTGTAGATCCGATTGGAGTAAATCATTTCTCCTTGATGTGCCACTTGGTGTGGTAGCCTTATTTGGTCACATGATCAGGCTCACCAAAGTTGGGGTCTTGGAGAAAAAGTTGGTAGTGCAAAGTGGTTCAAACTTGATTTTTTGGTCGAGAGAGGGTTTTGAGGCACTTTGACCAAGATTTCCTCTTCTCCAACCTGTGCCATTTGGTCGATTGCATCATTAGACCAATGAAGCATGTCCACCAAGTTTGAGCACATTTGGACATACTTGGCAATGTAAAGTTGATCAAACCTTAGATTGGACAGAAATGGTTTT
Organism: Aegilops speltoides; assembly: GCA_021437245.1. Lineage (NCBI taxonomy): Eukaryota > Viridiplantae > Streptophyta > Magnoliopsida > Poales > Poaceae > Aegilops > Aegilops speltoides. The sequence goes on from JAHHZJ010003671.1 coordinate 45,058, forward strand.
GAGGGTTTTGATGGTGTTATCTTGTTCTCCAAGTCATGAGACTTGGCAAGATCAACAGATATGTCATATGTGACATGATAGAATTTTCTGGAATTTTTGGAGAATATTTCCTTTGTAAATATTTCAAAAGCTTGAAATATCGAGAAAGGGTTTTAGAGGATTTGACCAATATTTTGAACATGACCATGTGTTGAAACTCTTATATATGGACAATATATGTCCTATGAGTTTCTCTAAATTTTGTCAAATATTTTTGAAACAGAAAAATAATTATTCCTATTAAAGACCATTTCGGCCTTAAGAAAAGCCTTTAAATAAAATAGAACGATAACTTTTAAAATTATACTTTTGTGGTTCTGGGCATCCTATATCTAATAGGAGTCAAATATATTTTGGAAAGATTTTCTGCCCTTAATCAAGTACTTGCGATTGCAAACCTCAATTCGGGGTTTTGGAAAACTAATTTTAGAAAATACCTTACGGCCAAATTATTTTTGTAGGAAAATCCCATATAGCACTATTCACATGGCATGGTCATTGGTCGGGGAGCTTGGGGTAGGGAGATGAAGTATAGAGGTAGAGTAGTTGACTTCAAGAAGCACTTGAAAAAGAAACACGAGAGAAAACCAACTCCAAATAAAAGCCAAATAATGCAAAAGTTTTGTTGGTCCAAATTTTCATGCTTTATTAATAAAAATGAAATGTTACAAAATGCAGGGTGTGTGAGACCTACCCCCTTACAAGAATCTAGTCCCGAGATTCCTAAACTAAACTTGAAAGAAGTGCGGAAATTCGGATCTAAGGTAGTCTTCACGCTCCCAAGTTATACCTTGGTGTGATTGCTCCATTGGACTTTGAAGTACTTGATGGTGCGACTTGAGTCGTCGTTCAGCCTCATCAAAATGCAGATGGGCCTCTCACGATAAGTCAAATCAGGTTGAAGATCAATGGCTTGGTGATTGGCGTCTTTATAGAGTCGGGCTTATGCGGAACTTGGAACACTTCGGAGTTGTGACCGTGGAACCGTTGTGCACATCGAAAGTTCGGTGGAAGTTCAAGCTGGTAAGCCACTTCTCCTCGTCGATCGGTGATCTTGAAGGGCCAATGTACCTCGGGCGAGCTTTCCTTTGACATGAAAGCGCTGGGCTCCTTTGAGAGGGTGACCGGAGATAGACATGGTCTCCAACTCGGAAGTTTAGGTCTGCGGCGTGAGTCCGCATAGCTCTTCTGCCTTGACTTGGCGGACTTGAGCGCTCTCGGAAAAGCTGGACTTGCTCTTACGCTTCACGAAGGATATCGAGGCCCAAAGACAAGTCCTTCTCCGGTCTCCGACCGGTTGAGAGGTGTCTGGCACTTCCGCGTATAACACTTCAAATGGTGCCATCGAAGCTGGCACGATAAGCTGTTGTTGTAAGAGAACTTCGGCGAAAGGGAGGCAATCTTCCCACTTAGCTCCATAAGCTAGGACACAGGCTCGGAGCATGTCTTGAGTATTTGATTCACTCGCTCGGTCGACCTCCGATCTGTGGGTGGAAGCGATCTTTGAAGGACAACTTGGTCCCCATGGCCTCTGGAATTTCTTCCAAAACCTTGAGGTGGCTGGGTTCCTCGATCGACACAATCTCCTTGGGAACACCATGAAGGCTCACGACTCGGTTGATGTAGAGGCGGCTAGCTGGTTCCCCTTGTAGGTCGTCTTGGCGGGGAATGAAGTGGGCCACTTTGGTCAAATGATCGACTATGACCGGATGGAGTCATGTCCCTTGTTTGACCTAGGTAGTCGATGATGAAATCCATTCGACTTTGTCCCATTTCCACTCGGGAACCTTGAGTGGTTGGAGTAATCGGCGGTCGGCGATGCTCAGCTTTGACCCTCGGCATCGTCACATTTTGCAACATAGGTGGCGATCTCCTTTTCATCCCGTGCCACCAAAATCTTCCCTTGGTCTTGATACATCTTGGTGCCTCCGGGGTGGATGGAATATGGGCTGTCATGAGCTTCTTGCAAGATCGGGTTCTTGAGCTCAACCTTGTTGGGCACATGAGATCGATTCCCAAACCACACAATTCCTTCCTCATCCTCTGTGAATCACGAGGCTTTGCACCTTGATCTTCCCTTGATGCCTTCAATACTCTCATGCCCCTTGAGCTTTCTTGATATCATCCATCAAGGTAGGCAACCGAGGTTGGCCAGAATCTGGTGCAACCAGTTCCAACTCGAAGCTTTCAAGTTCCTCATACAAGGCGGGTAGCTTGTGCTTGACATAGCATTCAAGGAGCAAGCCTTCTGCTCAGCATCTGCTACCACATTAGCCTTTCGGGGTGGTATTGAACTTGAGGTCATAATCTTTTATCAACTCCAGCCATCTTCTCGCCTCATGTTCAATTCCTTTGGTGAAAATATACTTCAGACTTTTGTGATCGTGTATATCTCACATCGCTTCCCAAAAGGTAATGTCGCCAAGTTTTGGGGCATGAACCACTTGCTGCTAGCTCAAGGTCATGAGTAGCGTAGTTCTCTTCGTGGTCGTGGTTGCCTTGAAAGGTAGGCCACGACTCTGCCTTCTTGCATCGAGAACACCTCCAGTCCGATTCTTGGCGCATCACAATATATCACAAACTCCTTGTGTATATCTGGTGTGGCAGAAGCTGGGCGGTGGTTAGCCTCTTCTTCAGCTCTGGAAGCTCTCTTCGCGCCGGCGTCCATTGAACTTCTTGTCCTTCTTCAAGAGCTGAGTCATGGGTGGGCAATGCTTGAGAATCCTTGACGAACTTGCGGTAATATCCATGAGTCGAGGAAGCTTCGACTTCCTTCACATTGCTCGGGGATTGCCATTCGATCACGGCTTCAATCTTAGCGAGGTCGTTGACAATCCCTCTTCGGTTAGAACATGACCGGGAATCCAACTTCACGCAGCGAATTCACACTTGCTGAACTTGGCATCGGTTGGTGCTCTCGAAGCTTGTCTAGGACCATCCTCAAGTGTTGCTCGTGCTCTTCTTCCGACTTGAGAAGACAAGAATGTCATCAATGAAGACAACGACGAACTTGTCCAAATATTCCATGAAGACCTTATTCATGAGATACATGAAGTGGTGGGGCATTGGTCGATCAAAGGACATGACCGTGCATTCATCTGAGCCATATCTGATTCTGAATGCCGTCTTGAATATCTTGGGGTCGATCTTGATTAGTAGTACCCGGATCTGAGTCGATCTTGGAGAACACCTTGGCCCCATTGAGTTGATCAAACAGATCTTCAATCTTGGGAAGCGGGTACTTGTTCTTGATTGTAACCTCGTTGAGGAGGCGGTAGTCAATGCATAAGCGGATGGTACCGTCCTTCTTTGCCACAAGCAGAGCAGGCGATCCCCAAGGGGAGGCACTAGGCGGATAAATCCCTTCCTCAAGCTGCTCTTCGGCTGCTTCTTCAATTCTGCTAACTCCTCGATCCCATTCTATAAGGCTTCTTATAGATGGGTCCTGCTCAGTATGAGCTCGATGATGAACTCAATGTCTCGGTCGGGAGGCATTCGGTAGCTCATCGGGAAAAACATCGGGGTACTCGCATACTACGGCACTTGTTCCAATCAACCGGTCAAGCAGTTGACTTGGTTGGCTTGAAGCGAAGAGGGTTGGAAGCAAATTTGACTTGACTCCTTGGTCATTGGTCATAGTGACCGTCCGGTTGGCGCAATCAATCAAGCCTTGGTGCTTCTGAGCCAATTCATTCCCAAGATCACATCAAGCCTTGTGATTTTAGGATGATGAGGTCTGCTAGGAAGTCTACCCGTTGATGGTAATCGACTCCTTTACATCCTATCTTGGCTCTCATTTCTGCTCGGGGTTTGTACAACCATAGGGTTATTCGGGGTGTAGGGGTCATGCCACTTTTAATGCAAAACTTTGGGTGACAAAAGAATCGTGGCTCGAGAATCAAACAAAAGCGATTCTTGGTGCTGAATTGACAAGGCATACCAACCTGACGTCCGGGTCTTCTGGGCTTCTTCATTGTGACATGGTTCTGACGACCCTGCCATTGTTGGGCAGGTTGCGGGGCTTGGTTCCTTGGTGGCATTCCACGGCCTTGTCTGGGTTCTGCGCATTAGGGCGGGCGTCGGGCTTCTTGTTGGGGCAATTCTTGGAGTAATGCCTGGCTGTCCACATCGAAACAAGTGACTTGATTGGGGCAGCGCCCTTGCCGGCATTATTATTGGGGTTGTTGTAGGCTGGCACAGGGGTTGGCATCTTGCTGAGGTGGATAGTTGGTGCGAGTGCGAGGAGCTCTTGGCTCTTGATAGGTTGGCTTGACGGGGCTGGCTGCCCGCAGACGAGGCTTCAGTTCTTGGAGCTTCCCTTGCTGATCATCTTGCGCTTCTGAGTGTCATCAAGGCCGTCGCTTGTCCTCAAGCATGGCGCCTTATTCACCGGATCGGAAAGGTCGGGCAGTCACACAACAAGCGATCTGCTGAGTCTGGTTAAGGCCTTCCATGAAGCGCTCCGCTTAGCGGCATCGGTCTTGACATCTTGAGGCATACCTTGAGAGAACACGAACCTGCATGTACTCCTTGCGGTGCTACTACCTTGCTTGGGGCTCGGAACTCGCGCTTCTTGATGGCCATGAGTCGAAGGATGTGGGCCTTGCGAATTCCGTCTTGAAGGTGTCCCAAGTGATGTCTTGCTCAACATGCATAGCCTTGAATCCATCCCACCAAGCTCTGGCGGTCCCCAGGCGATGGGCAGCATCGCCACTTTGTCACGGTCCTCGGTGCATCCGACTAGTGCCGGCAGATCCTCAATGGTGCGGACCCGATCGTGCGCATCGGGGTTCAGCGATCTCGATGAAAGTGGGTGGCGCATGCTTTTGAACTCCACCGGTGTGGAGCGTCCATGGCCGTGCCCATCCGGTGGCGGTTGACAACTGAGCAATCATCTGGAGGCTGCGGTGTTGGCTTGGCGCTCCTCTCGAAAGGCTTGGAGAAGCTGAGCCATATCCATGCTTGGAGGAGGTGGTGGTGGTGGAGTCGTCCTTGGGCTTGGTCTGGCTGGCTCGGCCTCGGCGAGAACCTCCGGCTTCTTGCGGCTGGGTAGAGTACCGATCGTGTTACAACAGGCATCTGTTGGAGTGGTCACAGTCTCATGATTGGGAACAACAATGAGGAAGCGATAGAGATGGAATGCCTAGTAAGGGGTGGTATGACACAATTTAAGTAAAACAAAGGCGGAAGGGCCAAACTCATGCATTAAACCAAATAGGGAATGTAGCCGTTTACAAGTTCGAAGGAAAATGCGACTTCATCACAGCAAGTTGAAAGCAAACACAACATAACATGGTTTCATAAGAACCATTACAAGGACTCGATTAGCAAAGGGGTACACGACCTATCCTACCATAGGCTCTGAGCTAGCCTATCCTAGTCTGATCAGTCTAAGTGGTGGAATGCTCGGTCGGGTATTACGGCTCCTCTGGGTCTTCCTCCTCATCATCATCTGTCTCGGTCTCCTCATCGCTCGAGGAAGTGGAGGAGTGAAGGAGCTGAACAGCTGCTTTCTTTGCTGGTGGTGTCTTGAAGAGGTTGCGGTACTCCTTTGCCGTCATCTGGCGTGGCTGAGTGCTCCCTCGGCAGCTGCGCGACTGTGGGGTCGTCGCCTCGATAGCTACATGGGCTGTCGAGGTGCTCCATCCTTCTTGATCCTGTCCGCCTTCGTCGAACTATCGGAGGAGCTCCTTGGTCTCATGGAGTTCCCTCGAAGCTCCGTCGACTCGAGGCCAGTGCTGTGCGGTGTCGGCACACAAGCTGAAATGAGTGCAGGCGGAGAGAAGTCCCTCGTCAAGGGTGGTGCTGGTGCGCTGCTCTCGTCGTCACCTTCCTTCACGATAAGGCAGGTAGCAGTGGCTGGCTCTCTTGCCATCTCTGGCGGGAGATCTCGGGGGCAGTCGGTGCCTTGAGGCAGCAGATCTCCACGGCGAGGCAGTGTCGCCATCTGGGGTCCCTCAAAGAACCAGCTCGTCGAGGCGTCATTAGCCCTCACGACTACCTCCACGTGATACTCCTTCTTGGTCTTTGTCGACCCAGTGCTCGTGGTAGGAGAAGGTGGGGACTCGAGTGAGCTGGCACTTCTGAGGCTATCCTCAAGAAGCACGGGAAACCCGGTGGTCGGGAAGTCCTCGGTGCAGTGACCATCTACAAAAAGTGGAAGGGAAGGGTCGATAAAGGAATGTGTCACTGTGTTTGGGATGCTAACATAAAACATAGGTATATGGGTAATCTAGGGGATAGTCTCGCTCTAACTAACGTCCATGCTAACTAAGGCTTCCCTACGGTCGGGATGGCTCTGGTACCAGCTCTGTGGGGACCCGACTTGCAAGTCGTGATCACCGAATACTGCGTGTCAGTGATCCCGAGATCAATGCTCACTTGAACACCTGAAGCTGAATAACAAAGTCTTACATCCATACACACCGTCTTACACAAATAGTGACCATCATGGTCAAGTCTTACATCGATAAAGCCTTAAGGGCTGAACATCAAATGAAACATAGCAGCGGAAAACATCATCGATAAGTAGAACCCATGCCATCGCCTTAACCCTCGGGCATTACATTGGGAAGCGTCCTAGTTCGCATGATCGTCTCCAAAGAACTCTTCTTGAACTCCGGTTCTTCCATGCAGTCAATTAAATAACCGGTGGCAAGCCAATGAGTACTTTGAATGTACTACTTAAGCAACCCATGATTTGGTTCAAAGTGCGATAATGCATGACATAGGTAAAGTTTTGCTTAAAGATAGTTTTGAGTGCAGGACATGTTCAACATCCTATAAAGCATGCATCAAAGAACTCCAGTAACCATAAGAACTGGTCACAGATAACAACATAAATAGAATGGGCACCAACCCATTTATCACAAACAGAGTGGGCACCAACCCATCTCAATCATGTCAAGTCCTTGACTTGATCCAGAACGACACCATCATCTCACACACACCTGTTTGAAAACAAGTGGACGTAGCCCAAGAGCGGTTACCCAACTGTCCATGACCGTGGACACGGCTATTCGAATAGTTTTACACTCTGCAGAGGTTGCACACTTTACCCACTAGATCCGGGGAACTTCCGTGTCAAACCACGACCCGCGGTACCTCAAGCACCCGGGGTAAGCACCCGATCACTACCTTTCCCTAGACGACACTAACAAGGAGTCCACTCGATTGGCAGTAACCCCCGTGCCCGACATTTCAAACAATATTTTCATGGAGCCTTGCTCCCTTTTCCATCACATACCACTGGCACGGGGTACCAACGGTGTGTCCGGTGCCCCATAAAGATGGTCATGGCCGCCCTACCTAGCACGACCCCGTCCCAAGAGAGCACCAACTCTCCCCGTCACTAATGTCACGGGCTCCAAGCTAGTGTCGGTCTAGGTACTCAATAATGCCCTTTCCCATATAAGGGTAGAGTGGTGGCGCATGTAAGGTTGGGATAGCAGTGTAACTCCGACCAATCCGTTTGAAAACACACCCACTTCCTTGGCACACCACCGTCATCAAGTGGTCACTCATTTCATCATCTCCCTCGGGCATAAGTGGCACCCGTGAGTTTTGAAAAGACTTTTGAAATGTATAGCCTCCTTCACCATGCACAAACCCACCCTATTTGCGTAGCATCTACATTTGCATCCTAGCTACTCCCCGGCAAAACCCTCATAAGAAGGTAGGGCCATGCACAATGCAAGTATCAGCGAGGAAGTATTCGTGGCAACCAACCCGTGGTTCACCATTTCATCATGATCGATGCATCCTTAATAAAGAGCTAAACATGGCATGCAAATAAAGGGGTATCATAGTCATGGTCAAAGGGCTGCTTTCCTTGGTTGGCTTGATCTTCAAAGTCTTCAGGCACTGCTCCTCCTTCTTCCTCAGCTACCTCGTCAAACACGTGATCTAACGTTGCAAGAAAACAACGGAAAAATAAGGCAACAATAAAAACAGAAAAGTCAAAGTGCTCAGAAAAATGTCAACTTAATTTTGTAAAATACTAGGAGGAAAGCTAGGAAGGGGGCAACTTTTGGTTTTGGTTCTGGAGCAGCAAAATAGGAGTTATGGATTTTCAAAGGCTCATTTAAATGTCAAAAACCACATTTAAATATTTACAGAAAAGAAAAGGTGATTGGATCTGAGTGAAAGTTGCACTATTAAATAGATTGCAATATTCTAGGAATTTAGAAATTGGAATCAATGCATTTGGATTATTATCTGCCTGTGGAATTTTGGAAATATCACGAGAAAAAAAAAAAAAGAAGCAATGCTGTGCCCTTTGGGCGAGAAGCCACAGCAGCAGCGAGCCGAGAAACCCAGCCTGCGGCCGCCACGTCGGCGTAAAGGCGAATCGCTTCGGCAATGGCCGAATGCATGCTTGTGCATGTATCACGTTTTAAACTGACGGGTGGATCCCACCGTCGAGGCGTGATGTGACAGGCGGCCCACAGCTGCCGTCGTCTACCTCCGGCAGGCTGACAGCGAGCTTCGCCGGCGGCGTCTGAGAACGCAGGAAGGGCGAGGGCTACCGTTGGATTCAGGAGTGAGTCGCGGATCTGGTGGTGGTGGAGGCGGTCGCGGGGTGGCTGCCGCCCGGCGGCAGAGTCCCAGCGGAGGTGCTTGGTGCCGGTGGCTCGGCCGTTCCAGCTGCAAAATGAGGAAAGAGAGGAAAGCATCGGTGAGGCGAGGAGGCGATTCGAGGGAGAAGCAGGCGGAGGCCTGTACCCTTGGTCGGGCGACCGAGGCGGCGGAGCTCGAGCTCGATCTCGAGCTCGGCGGCTGGAGGCGAAGTGGGTGGATCGAGGTGGATTGGGTGCGTGGAGGCGGCGGGGAGAAAGAGGAGGGCTCGGGGCGCCTTAAATAGGCTGGCGCGGTTGGCCGTGGGCGTGGCCTCTGAGCACCAGGGATCAGCTCTGAGGCCGTTGGGGAGAGGTTGGAGCTGTCCACGGCGCTCGTGGGAATGGAGTAGGCGCCGAGAGAAGGAGAGAGGCGAGGAGGGCTCGGCACCCAGCGTGTGAGGCCGACCATTGGCCGAGCAGGCGGCGTCGAACCTGTAGCTGCAGGAGGGGAGAGAGGGGGAGGCAGGAGGGGGCGGCGGCGTGTGACGTCGAGCACATCGGCCGGCGATGGGAAAACCTGGCGGTCGGGGCCTGGCGTCAGCAGTCGGCGCTCTGGCGGCGCTCAGGCGCGACTTTGGCGGCATCCGCGGTTTTTCAGCATGCCTTGGCGTCCTTTGCGTCTGGAAGCTACGATGGCGAGGGACAAGACGGAGAAAGGCACAGGATGCCACAGGGTGCGAAGGAGAGAGAGAAGGCTGGGAGAGAGAAAGCTGTTGTCGAGAGAGGACAAACTTGATTCTCCTTCCTCCACATTGCTTCTTGGGTGAAAAGTGTCTAAGTGTGAGAGGGAAGTGAGGAGGGTTGTGGCAAAAGATTAACTCAAGGAGATTAGTGAAAGTGGCAAAAGAGGCTTTTTAGTATTTTGCGGAAGGTGTTTGATGGAGTTTTGGTTAAGCTAATGATCCTCACTGGCCAAGATACTCCAAGGGTGAAATGTCACATATATTTAGGGCCTTCCACCCATTTTGAGCTTATTTGGACAAAGTTGCCAATGCAACTTTTGCAAACCCTAGAAATGGGCAGAAATGGGTTTGTGTAGATCCGATTGGAGTAAATCATTTCTCCTTGATGTGCCACTTGGTGTGGTAGCCTTATTTGGTCACATGATCGGGCTCACCAAAGTTGGGGTCTTGGAGAAAAAGTTGGTAGTGCAAAGTGGTTCAAACTTGATTTTGGTCAGAGAGGGTTTGAGGCACTTTGACCAAGATTTCCTCTTCTCCAACCTGTGCCATTTGGTCAGTTGCATCATTAGACCAATGAAGCATGTCCACCAAGTTTGAGCACATTTGGACATACTTGGCAATGTAAAGTTGATCAAACCTTAGATTGGACAGAAATGGTTTTGAGGGTTTTGATGGTGTTATCTTGTTCTCCAAGTCATGAGACTTGGCAAGATCAACAGATATGTCATATGTGACATGATAGAATTTTCCTGGAATTTTTGGAGAATATTTCCTTTGTAAATATTTCAAAAGCTTGAAATATCGAGAAAGGGTTTTAGAGGATTTGACCAATATTTTGAACATGACCATGTGTTGAAACTCTTATATATGGACAATATATGTCCTATGAGTTTCTCTAAATTTTGTCAAATATTTTTGAAACAGAAAAATAATTATTCCTATTAAAGACCATTTACGGCCTTAAGAAAAGCCTTTAAATAAAATAGAACGATAACTTTTAAAATTATACTTTTGTGGTTCTGGGCATCCTATATCTAATAGAGTCAAATATATTTTTGGAAAGATTTTTACTGCCCTTAATCAAGTACTTGCGATTGCAAACCTCAATTCAGGGTTTTGGAAAACTAATTTTAGAAAATACCTTACGGCCAAATTATTTTTGTAGGAAAATCCCATATAGCACTATTCACATGGCATGGTCATTGGTCGAGGAGCTTGGGGTAGGGAGATGAAGTATAGAGGTAGAGTAGTTGACTTCAAGAAGCACTTGAAAAAAAACACAGAGAAAACCAACTCCAAATAAAAGCCAAATAATGCAAAAGTTTTGTTGGTCCAAATTTTCATGCTTTATTAATAAAAATGAAATGTTACAAAATGCAGGGTGTGACACGGGCACTAGTCCTGAAGCCGACAGCTTTTACGATGATGGTGAGAGGAGCACACCAAGTGGTTTGCCTCCTGCGCCACGGGGCCGGGAAGAAGAGAATTCAGGATGAAGAGGATTACGATTTCATAGCTGAGGAAGAGATCACATCTAAGCCTAAGAGGAAAGTGGTTGCCAAAGAACATCAAGGCAACAAACCAAGAAAGAGCACCGACAAAGTGAAGAAGTCCACTGTTGCCAAGAAGTTGAGCATGGAAGAAGAAACCTCGAGCAAGGTAAAGAAAACTTCCAAGAGGAAGAGGATTGTGCATGATGAAGCGGTGATGATGATTACGATGAGAAGCACCCGACCTCCTCGAAGCCTAAGTTGATGGGAGATGCCATCGAGGCGAGGAGCACCTACAAAGTCTAAGCCTTACTGCTCCGGCAAAAGGCAGCTCAAGCCAAAGCTTCTTTGCCAAGCCAAAGAAATGTCGAAACATTCACCTTGAGAAAAGAAGAAAGACAATGTGCCACCGGTGAGTCGGATGATGAGGCACTGTATTCTTGAAACTTAAATCGGAGATTGCTGTCCACAATGATGCTCATCCTCGAGCTGAAAACATGAAGGAAAGAAAGGACAAAGGTCTCGGGCTATGGAGACAAGCTGATCCATATGCCATAAGGAGAAGGACTGCTTTGTTGACCCAGGTTCCACACGAGAGAAGCAGACAAGATTTCTATGAGGCTGTGCTTATGGACAAGAAGCCCATTATTCTTGACACTAGATATGTTGGTGGGCATATATTGGCAGTGAAAACACGAGACTACTTTCCACATGTGCATGAGAGCTTCACTTGCATGTGGTGTTGCTGAGTTCGTTGGTCGGCGGCGTGACTTGGAATGATGAGATGATCATGCAATTCTATGCCTGACTCATTTCTATCCGGATGGCAGAATTGTATGGATGGTGAAGGTCGAGAGATTCTCTTCAACTGTTGAAGAGTGGGCAGCCTTGCTGAATGCTCGATGTCAAGACAAGATGATGTTGATGTCTATGGAATTCCCAAGAAAAATCATGAGTCTATGAAGAACATGTACAATGAGGTACCAGCTAAGGGCGTAGAGTTACGGAGGCTCGGCTCGATGTATCATCTCGAGCGAGTCTCCTACCACGAACACAATTAAGAGGCATACCTTGATGCCCAAGTGCGGAGATCATCGCATGATCTGAGGCTATTCTATCAACATGCTGCATATACTAGATCGAAGGCACCTTTCAAGGTGATGGACACGATAGTTGAGACTATCAAGAGGGCTGCGGCCAGACCGAGAAGAGGTCATGTGGTTTTGCCCGCATATTGGATGCTTATCAATGCCAAGTTTGTACGGGCACCTACTTGTTGGATAGACCCCACTTGCCACTTTGCAGCTTTGAGCATGAGGATAATGAAGTTGTGATGGTGAGGATGATCCACGTCTGTTGAAGGTCAAGCTAAGTCTGAAGCTGCCAAACAAGCTAAAAGTGAGAAGGAAGCGGCGGCTAAACTAAAGAGTGTTGGAGAACAGCTCCTTGAAGCTACCCGGAGGATTGAACTACGCTTTGGCCGGCATAGTGCGATCTCGGGAGAGTCTTGAGAGGATAGTTGAAGACAAGTTCCATGCTCTGGATGTCAAAGTGACTGAAGTGCAAGTCACCGTCAACAAGCTTGAGGCGGATATCGAGAAGCCAAGAAGGAGAAGGAAGAGCTCATGAAGGAGATGCGGGATGACCTTGTCGAGGATGACTATGAACAGCTGCTCCGGTTCCCACAAGACCAGATCATTTGCTATTCGATGGCAGACACGAGGCTCTTGCGCCAGCACCTCCACAGCTCCATCGGTTCAGCTCGGCTCAGTGTCCCTCCTCCGGCTCCACAGACTTCAGCGAAGCCTTTGCGAGATGGAGCTATCTCAATTCCATCAACCCGAGACAGGGAGCCGCCCGAGAGTCCCTAGTGACGTTTAGCTCTATACCTTTCGAACTTTTTGGTAACTTGTTGCCAAAGGGAAAAGTGTATAGATCATAGGACTTCGAGAGAGAGTGCTCGCTTTTGCTCTTTCGTTTGCGGTTTCTTTGAGATACTTTTGAGTTTTCGAGACATTACGTGTGTTTGATACTCGTTTGCTCTACTTTGATGAGTGCTTGATCATACTATGCCTTAATGTGTGCTTAATGCTTATCATATGCTATTCATATCTTGTATGATCATTTACTCATGTCTTGGTGATTGGGTGCATGTTATTCATTCTTATCATTTTGTGCGCTCCACCAAGATGTATGTGACATGGAAGAGTGACCCATGATCCTAATCGATTGTGCATTTGCATTCAAGCATAAATCTTAAATAATGCACAATTTGGGGAGCTCTTGCTTATCACATACTTCTCAAAGCGACGATATTATTCATTGATTATATCATTTGTGAAGCTTTGATCTATATGTTGTCATCAATTACCAAAAGGGGAGATTGAAAGTGCAACTAATCCCGGGTGGTTTTGGTAATTAATAACAACATATATATCATTGAACTAATAGTTTCTTGAGAACATTTGAGAAAGTTCGATTGATATGGGTATGGCAATGGTGAAGAAGTGGACCCCTCAAAATGCTAAGGAAAACATTGGCAAAAGCTCAAGACTCCATTTTTGATTTAGTGATCCAAGATCACATTGAGTCTATAGGAAAGCCAATACTATTAAAGGGATGAGGTTATGATAATGATCTGGTTGCTCAAAGTGCTTAGTGATCTATCTCCCAAACTATCGGCAATCTTTCATTCCAACATATACTCATAAGTAATCTCGGTCCCACGATTCCATAAACTCAGTCTGCGAGATGAACCACCTCAGCCACAAAGCCAAACCCTAGTAATTTCGGTTTTCGATTCCAAACTCGGTCTCACGAAACTAGTGTTATAAGCACATGACATACGTCATCATATCGGTGTCACCGAGATGATAAAGTCGATCCCACCGAGAATGGCAAACCCTAGTCTTTGGAAGAATCGGACTCACCGAGATTGTATTTTCGGTCCCACGAAAATCCCAGCGTTCTAAGATTTGAACTTTCGGTCTCACCGAGTTGTCAACCAGTCGGCCGAGATTGGTCAAATGTGTGTAGCAGTTGGATTTTGTGTGGAGGCTATAAATACCCTCCACCTCCTCTTCATTAGTGGGAGAGCCATCGAAAGAACTACCACTCCTACCTTACATTTAGAAGAAAACTACCTACCCTTGTGTTGAGATCAAGTTGCTCCACTCCCACCATATGAAACTTGATTTCTAGCCTTCCCAAGTTGCTTTCCACTCAATCCTTTCTTCCACCACAGCCAAATCAGTGAGGAGAGTTGAGTGTTGGGGAGATTATCATTTGAAGCACAAGAGCAAGGAGTTCATCATCACCAACACCATCTATTACCTTTTGGAGGTGGTGCCTCCTAGATTGGTTAGGTGTAAGCTTGGAGCCTCCGTTAAGATGTGGAGTTGAACCAAGAAGTTTGTAAGGGCAAGGAGATCGCCTACTTAGTGAAGATCTACCCGAGTAAGGCTAGTCCTCCGTGGGCGTATGCCATGATGGCATAGACAAGGTTGCTTCTTCGTGGACCCTTCGTGGGTGGAGCCCTCAGTGGACTCT
>JAHHZJ010003672.1:0-56939 GCA_021437245.1 Aegilops speltoides
TAGTTACTTGAGAATCATTTCAGAGAGTTCAATGATATGGGTATGGCAAGGACTGAAGAAGTGGACCCCCAAAATGCTAAGGCAAGCATTGGCAAAAGCTCAAGACTCCATTTTTGTTTAGTGATCCAAGATCACATTGAGTCCATAGGAAAAGCCAATACTATTAAAGGGGATGAGGTTATGATGATGATCTGGTTGCTCAAGTGCTTAGTGATACATCTCCTAAACTATCAGCAACTTTCACCGCCATATACACTCATAAGTAGTCTCGGTCCCACCGATATTCCAAACTCACCACACCGAGATGAACCACCTCAGCCATAAGCCAAACCCTAGTAAACTCGGATTTTCCGATTCGAACTCGGTCTCACGAAACATGAGTTGCCAAGCTTCAGAACCTTCATCATCAAATCGGTGTCACCGAGATGATGAAGTCGTCCCACCAAACTGGCATGCTCTTGTCATTGCACGAATCGGACTAACCGAGATTGTATATTCGGTCCACCGAAAATCCCAACGTTCACATTATTTGAACTATCGGCCTCACCGAGTTGTCCACCGGTCCCACCGAGATTGCTCAAATGTGTGTAACGGTTGGATTTTGTGTGGAGGCTATTTATACCCTCCACCCCTCTTCATTCGTGGAGAGAGCCATCGAAAGAACTACCACTCCTACCTTACATTTACGAGAAGAGAACTACCTACCCTTGTGTTGAGATCAAGTTGCTCCACTCCCACCATATGAAGCTTGATCTCTAGCCTTCCAAAGTTGCTTTCCACTCAATCCTTTCTTCCACCACAGCCAAATCAGTGAGGAGAGTTGAGTGTTGGGGAGATTATCATTTGAAGCACAAGAGCAAGGAGTTCATCATCATCTACAACATCTATTACCTTTTGGAGGGTGGTGCCTCCTAGATTGGTTAGGTGTCGCTTGGGAGCCTCCGTCGTCGAGATGTGGAGTTGAACCAAGAAGTTTGTAAGGGCAAGGAGATCGCCTACTTCGTGAAGATCTACCCCAGTAAGGCTAGCCCTCCGTGGGCGTGAGGCCATGATGGAATAGACAAGGTTGCTTCTTCGTGGACCCTTCGTGGGTGGAGCCCTCCATGGACTCAAGCAGCCGGTACCCTCCGTGGGTTGAAGTCTCCATCAGCGTGGAAATGCGATAGCACCACCTATTGGAACCACGAGAAAAATCACCGCGTCTCCAAAATTGCGTTTGCTCTTCTCCACCTCTCTTTACTACATGTGCAATTTACTTTCCGCTGCCTATACTCTAGAATTGCATGTGTAGGGTGATGCTTGACTTGATCATAGTTGTGAATCTGCCAAAAACTGTTCTTTGTCAAAAGGCAGAATTTTTATATTGACAAGTAGTCTAATCACCCCCCCTCTAGACATACTTTCGATCCTACACAGGGTGATAATCCGTTTTGGAGCAAGAAACTTTCACAAGATAAAGCGGAGAAAGCAGGGCGGCCAACCCGGCCCAAGACCAAAGTTATTAAGAAACCAGCTCACAAGAGAAAAACCACCGCTTCATCTGACCCAGCCATTGACGATGATGTGGGTAATCCGGATCTTGAGGTAGAACTTGATTCACTTGGCTTACTTTTTACACGCCTTATTGATGATGATGCTTGTCAGGACGACGCTGAGGCCAGCAATGCAGGATTCACTGAGGTAACTATTCTCTCTTCCGATTCAGAAAATTTGCCTTTGCCAAAATTTCGTCAGGCAAACCGGAAAGTTAATTTTTCTCACCCTCTTGCTTATTTGGATCCCAAATTTCTTATGAAGACGCAGCAACATGAAGCTCGCCGCACAACCCGGCACAGTGGTCAGGTAGTTACCTCTGCCGGTTTACCAAACAGCCCGGTTCGAAAGCGCCGCTCCGAGGTCTCCGACCTTTTTATTGCTTTAAATTCTAAAGCGGGTTTCTTCCGTCAACCTCTTAATCCGTCCGACTCCGATTATCAGGTCACTTCCCATTCATCCTCTGGTGAATCATCGGCCACTCAGTTGCCACCATGGAAGATAGTTGCCGGGTAAGCAAAACCGAGCATATGCTTCTAGTGTATTGTGTAATGACTTATGCTTTTCACTGACTCTTTGTTTTTTCTTTTAGGGCCAAACCGAAACCAAGCAAGAAGGCCCGTTTGGATAAAGCGGCTGAAGAAGATGCCGCCCCAGATGAGAGAGCGCCAGATCTTGAAAATTTTGCCTCTGAAGATATTCCCAATGATCCTCCGCTGCAAGATGATGTTATTCCCGAAGAGAGGCCTGTTAACACTTCAATCTCTACCGATCCGCCTGCCAGCTCCGTCCGGTTTGATAAATCCCGATCCTGGCGACAAAGCGGCCGTGCCCACACAATCCGTCGAGTCCAAAGATGATGACGTTGTGATTCTTGGTATGGGCGCTCTGAACGAGGAATCTGCAACTTTAACGAGCTGCTTGTGAAAGAAGATTTTTCCGCTTTGAATAAAGGAAAATGGGATGTTGAACTGGAGACATATGCTGCTCTGAGCGCCCAAGACCTTCATTTTGGCTATTTAAACCGGCTTTATACTAGCCGTGACTGTGAAGCTGGCCTGGTCAAGATGATGAGGGATAAATTTGAGGTAAGCCACTCCTTTACTTACTGCCATTATATCAGTCCTTCTAGCCCCCAAGGGCCGGTTTGTAAACGTGATCAAACCGGGACTTGAATATATTCCTTAAAAATTTTGAAATCCACCTGCATAGTCCCCGAGGGCCGGTTTAACTTAGCATACTTAAACCGGGGCTTCAATAAAAACTGTCCTTGGAAACATACGTAGATCAAATAGCCATTAGCCCCCAAGTGCCAAGTTGAATAGTTGTATTGAGCTTGGGACTTTGCCACCTAGTAACATGTATAAAAATTGAAGGTACATTAGCCCCCAAGTATCAGGCATATAACTTTGTTATGTGGTGATACTTCAATTTCTTGAACCTCATGTTGAAAATACTGTCTGTATGCAGGCTGAGGTGAGGATCAAGGAAGACCGGATTGCCGATTTACAGGAGGCACTGAAAACCCAACAGGCCGAAACAGACAAGGCCAAGAAAGAATTAACCATTGCTTTGAACACCACTGAACAGCTGAAGGAAGGCTTCAAGAAAGAGCAGGCTGACTGGGCCACTGAGAAGGCCACTTTAATCAAACGAGCGGAAAATGCTGAAGCTGCCCTTAAACCGGTGGTAGATGATCTTACAGCCGTAAAGCGGCAAGTACACTCCATGACCGCGGCGATCTTTGGTGAGCTCCTTTGAACCTTTGTGATGCTTTGAACCTGCTGTAGTATAAATCTAGTTTGAGATTATCTCCTTATTGTTGTAGGCACACGCATCGGGCACTTAGGAAACGATTCGGAAGAAACTGAAGGCTGTCTACACTTTAGTAGAACAGCTATATCTGGAGCCAATGGATCATCACCACAGCCTCTCATAACAACCCGGCACCTTCCTTGCTCCAGGATACTCTGAACAGGTTGTCCATGCTTCCGGCCCGGATTGAGGAGGTGAAAAAATCTGCTACCCGAACCGGAGCTATTAATGCTTTGATCCGAGCCAAGGCAAGGGTACCAGATTTTGACCCTGTGGAAGCAGCTCAAGGCTACCCCAGTGTGAAGGAAGATGGTTCTGAATTTAATGAAGAGGATTTACGGGCGATAAACCGTGCAGTGCGCCCTCTGGCTTGTCAGCTGGCTGAAGAAGCAGACTTGACACATTATCAAGCACAATACAATGACCAGAACAAGCAAGTGCCTGCCCCAACTTTTGAAGCGGAAAATCTGATCCCTCCAATCCGTAAGCATACTTACGCTCCTGATATTGAACCGTCTTCCCTGATCCATGAAGAGGTTGTTTTCCAAGCTTTAATGGGAATCGACTGGACCACTGTTGATTTCCAGCCAATGGGTAGAGACGAGGAAGCTGAAGCGGCGAAGGATGAAGAACAGGCTTGAACCGGAGGCCGGTTTGAATAGCTGTCGTTGGCAGCTGTCCAAAAGAACAATGATCTTATTTGGGCACCGTGTTGCCTTGTAATAGGATAGTTAATACTTCTATCTTGAGTATGCCTTCGTGCATAAGTACTGAAGCTTTTTGTTCGAAAAAACCTCGACTCGTATTTCCCGCAATCAGAAAAATTTGAACTGCCATGTCTGGGCATGAAGCTGGCTTAGCCAAGCTTGAAGCGGAGGTTTTATAAACCATTACCATCAATAAAGCGGGGAGAGAGCAGCTCCCATATGAACCGTGCTGAATCAACACAAGCCCCCTTGTTACTCGATGAGGGTAACAAGAAAAGATAAACCGGGCATATGTCTCCGGTTTAAAGGGAAATCAAATCCATCGGCTGAACCGGAAAAAAGGTGTTTTGTTGATATAAAAGAAATCCAACAAAAACAAAGATCAAAGAAGCCATGAAAATAACATGGAAACCAAGGCAATGATAAAACCGTTTTACAAACATACGCTATACTGAGCTGTTCAGATGGTATTACCATGGTCGGACAGGATCAAGTCCCCAATAGGTGTGACAATGATTCAAGTCAGCCAGGTCCCCAAATGACTCGTGGCATATATGCCAGATCAAGAGGCGTGGTAATGGTTCGGGTTCGACCATTCCCCCAAGTGATTTGATGGCCTTAGGCCGACCAAGAGGCGTGACTGGTTCAGACTTGACCATGTCCCCAAGTGATCTGGTGGCTGTCGCCTATCAAAAGGTGTGCGTTGGTTCGGACTCGACCAAGGCCCCTAGTGATATATAAAAAAGCAAATGTCAAGGGGTAAACCGGAGGCCGCTTTTTTAAAAAATAGAGGTACTCCATGTAACCACGCATGATAAGAAAGACAGAGACCCCGCTTTAGCTGAGGCTCCGGTTTTATTATATCGAAGAAAATATACACATTGTCATGATATGTACATAAATAGAACCGATGGCTCAAGTGTAGTAAGGCCGAAGATGAGCTATGTTCCACGGCCTGTTGGTCTCCTCCTCTGATGTGCGTGAGTCTTGATGCTCTCGAATATCAATCAGATAGTATGATCCGTTGTGTAGATTCTTGCTGACCACGAAAGGTCCTTCCCAAGGTGGGGATAACTTGTGCATATCATGCGGTCTTGGATGAGTCGAAGCACCAAATCTCCTTCTTGAAAGGTTCTGGTTTTAACCCGGCGACTGTGATAACGACGAAGATCTTGCTGGTAAATCTCCGAACGGGCAGCTGCCATATCACGCTCTTCATCCAATAGGTCCAAAGCGTCTTGCCGTGCCATCTTGTTGTCTGCTTCAACATAAGCCGCCACACGAGGCGAATCGTGCCGGATATCACTGGGGAGAACTGCCTCTACTCCATAGACCATAAAAAACGGTGTGTATCCAGTGGACCGGTTTGGCGTAGTGTTGATACTCCATAGCATAGATGGTAGCTCTTCAACCCAGCATCCTGGTGTCCTCTGTAATGGGACCATAAGCCGGGGTTTGATGCCATCTCTTGATTAGCTCGTTCTGCTTGTCCGTTGGACAGGGGGTGAGCCACTGATGACACGTCAAGCCGGATGTGCTCACGTTCACAGAACTCTTTCATAGCACCCTTGGATAAATTGGTACCATTGTCAGTAATGATACTGTGTGGAAAGCCAAACCGAAGATCACCTTTTGATGAACTGACCGCTTTGTTGCTGCGTCACACTTGGCCGACAGCTCGCTTCAACCCACTTGGTTAATTTGTCAACTGCCACCAAAAGGTGGGTTTTCTTATCCTTTGATCTTTTAAAAGGTCCAACCATATCCTGCCCCCAAGTTGCAAACGGCCATGTTATTGGGATCATCCTCAACTCTTGAGCCGGCACATGAGCACGTCTTGAAAATTTCTGACATCCATCACACCGTTTAACCAAGTCCTCCGCATCAGCGTGCGCTGTCAACCAGTAAAACCCGTGACGAAACGCCTTTGCTACCAGAGACTTTGAACCGGCGTGGTGTCCACAATCCCCTTCATGGATTTCTCTTAAGATTTCACAACCTTCCTCAGGAGAAACACAACGTTGAAACGCCCCCGATATACTGCAATGATGTAACTCACCATTGAGAATCGTCATAGACTTGGATCGCCGGACTATCTGTCTGGCCAGAATCTCATCTTCTGGCAACTCCCCTCGGGTCATGTATGCAAGAAAAGGAACCGTCCAATCCGGAATAACATGTAATGCTGCTACTAACTGAGCCTCCGGATCAGGAATAGCCAAATCCGCTTCACCTGGGAGCTGGACTGACGGGTTGTGCAATACGTCCAAAAAGACATTAGGCGGGACCGGTTTGCATTGAGAACCCAACCGGCTTAAAGCGTCCGCCGCTTCATTCTTCCGGCGATCCACATGATCCACCTGATAACCCTTGAAGCAACCCGCAATATTATCCACTTCCCGTCGATATGCAGCCATGAGCGGGTCCTTAGAATCCCAAGTGCCAGACACCTGCTGAGCCACAAGCTCCGAGTCACCAAAGCACTTAACCCGACTTAAGTTCATCTCTTTAGCCATCTGGAGACCATGGAGCAAGGCTTCGTACTCAGCTGCATTATTAGTACAAGGGAACATTAAGCGGAGAACATAACAAAACTTATCACCTCGTGGGGAAGTTAAGACGACTCCAGCCCCCGAGCCTTCCAACTGCCTGGATCCATCGAAATGAATAGTCCAATATGTGTGATCCGGCTTCTCCTCTGGCGCTTGTAGCTCCGTCCAATCATTAATGAAATCGACGAGTGCTTGAGACTTCACCGCCGTCCGAGGTACATACTTCAGTCCATGTGGCCCAAGCTCTATAGCCCACTTGGCAATCCGACGATCGCCTCCGGTTACGTATAATATCACCCAAGGAGCTGAGGCGACCTTCGTGATGGGGTGCCCTTGAAAATACTGTTTCAATTTCCGGCTGGCCATGAAAACACCATATACTAGTTTCTGCCAATGCGGATACCTTTGCTTGGACTCAATGAGCACCTCGCTGATATAATAAACCGGCTGCTGAACCGGATACTGCCCGCCTCCTTGCGTTCCACCACAATAGCCACGCTAACCGCTCGAGCATTAGCTGCTACATATAACATTAGTGGCTCCTTGTCAACCGGAGCTGCAAGAACAGGCGGGTTGGCTAACTGCCGCTTTAGATCCTCAAATGCTTCATCAGCAGCTGGACTCCAGACGAAATTATCTGTCTTCCTCAGCATCTGGTATAAAGGGATGGCCTTCTCTCCGAGGCGGCTGATAAACCGGCTTAGTGCGGCGATTCTGCCCGCCAAACGCTGAACATCATTGATACACTTCGGTTTAGCCAGGGAAGTAATAGCCTTAATTTTCTCCGGATTAGCCTCAATTCCTCTGTTAGACACCAGAAATCCCAATAACCGGCCTGCCGGAACACCAAAGACACACTTGGCCGGATTAAGCATCATCTTGTAAATGCGCAAGTTGTCAAAGGTTTCCTTCAAATCATCCACCAGCGTTTCCTTCTGCCTTGATTTCACTACAATATCATCCACATAGGCATGCACATTGCGGCCGATATGTTTGTCTGCGAGCAATTCATGCGCATCGCCGATAGGTAGCTGAGCACTTTTGAGCCGAAGGCATAGACACATAGCGAAGGCTCCAATGGGAGTGATAAACGCTGTTTTCTCCTGGTCCTTAACCGCCATTTTGATCTGATGATATCCAGAATATGCATCCAAAAAACTCAAGCGCTCACAACCTGCCGTGGCATCAATGATCTGATCAATGCGGGGAGGGCAAAAGGATCCGCTGGACAGGCTTTATTAAGATCCATGTAATCCACGCACATACGCCAAGTGCCGTTTTTCTTAAGAACCAGCACCGGATTAGCAAGCCACTCTGGATGAAACACCTCAATGATAAAGCCAGCTACTAAAAGCCTGGCCACTTCCTCTCCAATGGCTTTGCGTCTTTCTTCGTTAAACCGGCGGAGGAATTGTTTCACCGGTTTATACTTAGGATCCACATTAAGAGTGTGCTCAGCGAGTTCCCTCGGTACACCTGGCATGTCAGATGGCTTCCATGCAAAGATGTCCCGATTCTCACGGATGAACTCGATGAGCGCTCTTTCCTATTTGGGATCCTGGTTGGCACTGACAGTGAACTGCTTGGACGAATCGCCTGGCACGAAGTCAACAAGCTTAGTCTCTGCGGCCGATTTAAACTTTAGATCCGAGTCATGCTCTGTAGTTGGCTTCTTCAAAGGGGTCATATCTGCCGGATCAACATTCTCCTTATAGAACTTCAACTCCTCCGTGGCACAGACCGATTCTGCATAAGCTGCATCACCTTCCTCACATTCCAAAGCGACTCTGCGGCTCCCATGAACCGTTATCGTCCCTTTGTAACCCGGCATTTTGAGCTGTAAGTAGATATAACAAGGTTGCGCCATGAACTTAGCATAAGCCGGCCGCCCAAACAAGGCGTGATACGGGCTCCGGATCTTCACCACCTCAAAGGTTAGTTTTTCAGACCGGGAATCGTGCTCGTCCCCAAAAGCCACATCTAGGGCTATCTTACCAACAGGATAGGCAGATTTGCACAGTACTACACCATGGAACACCGTATTAGGCGGTGCGAGATCCTTGTCTATTAGACCCATGCGGCGGAGCGTCTCATAGTATAGTATGTTAATTCTGCTTCCTCCATCCATAAGCACTTTAGTGAACTTATAACCCCCCACCTGAGGGTCTACCACTAATGCTAGCTGGCCCGGATTATCAACCAAGGGAGGATGATCCTATCTGCTCCACATGATAGGCTACTCCGACCAGCGTAAGTAACGTGGCAAGGCCGGTTCAACAGAGTTCACTGCTTGTTTGTGGAGTTTTCGGTCGCGCTTATCCAAGCTAGTCGTGAAAACATGATATTGCCCATTGTTCAACTGCTTTGGTTGGCTCTGGTAACCCGACTGCTGTTGCTGCTGCTGGCCGTTCTGATTCTTCTGGTTATTGTGACCGCCCTGATTAAGACCCGAACCGGAAACTCCATCGTGACCCGGCCCGTGGAAACCAGATCCTGAACCGCCACCTGACCCCTAGTCATACCGGAAGGCATTGGAGTTTTCGAACTCCTGCATAATATAACAATCTTTCCAAAGGTGGTTAGCCGGCGACTCCTTCGTCACGTGCTTTGGGCAAGGCTGATTCAACAAGTAATTCAAACGGCTTGCGTTAGGATTGGGACCCCCATTACGATTTGCCGCTTTACCTCTGCGCCGCTGCCCCCTGTCCTGTGCATTAGCATTGGCCACAAAGTCCACGTTGCCATCCGCTTTACGCTTGCCTCCGTTTCCGTGACCCGCCGGTTTGTACTGTTGCCCCTTGGAGTTGCCATTCTTCTTTCCCTTCCCTGCTTCATCATCATCAGCCTCGGGATCCTTGGTACTGTCTGAATCAGCATACTTCACCAAAGCGGCCATGAGGGTTCCCATGTCATTACAGAACTGCTTCATGCGCCCCAATTTCAATTTCAAAGGCTCAAACCGGCAGTTGCCTTCCACGGTTAAGATTGCAGAGTCAGCGTTAATCATGTCAGATGAGTGCAAAATCTCCGAAACGCCGCATACCCAACGGGTCGTTGATTCTCCTTCCTCCTGGACACAAGCCGCCAAGTCTACTATGGACTTGGGCTGCTTACATGTATCCTTGAAATTTTGGATAAACCGGGCCCGCAACTGGGCCCATGAGCTGATAGAGTTGGGCGGTAGGCTCTTCAACCAAGTACGAGCCGTGCCTTCAAGCATCATGGTGAAGTATTTTGCACACGCAGTCTCATCCACGTCTAGCATCTCCATGGCCATCTCATAACTTTCTACCCACGCTTCAGGGGACAAGTCGGCGGTGTAATTCGGTACCTTGCGCGGACCCTTAAAATCTTTAGGTAGGCACACATTGCGTAAAGCGGGGATCAAACAAGGCACCCCTAAAGCGGATGCGACTCCTGGCCCGGCGAAGGTGGTAGGGCGGACTGGTGTAAGTTGACCTGCGTCATCCTGCGCTGCTAATTCGGCCTCCCTCCGTGCCCGGGCTCGGTCCACCACCTCCTGAGCATCGCGGATGCCATCTGTCGGGTTATTGCCACGGGCCGCTTCACGGTCCCGTGCATTGCTTGATATGGCCGGTTCATCCACGCGCCTGCTATAGCTCCGGCTTTGACGGGGCGTAGAATGAATCCGATCACGGCTATACGAATATGCTCCTGCTGAATCAGTGCAGTCCGGAGAAGCTCCTTAACCCGGCGCGTCTCTACCGCTTGCGAGGAGTCCCCTTCGACCGGGATAGCCTCCAATCGTCGGGCGGCTGCAACAAGGTTGTCCATAGGGTTAGAATAATGACACAGGGGGTGTCGAACGGTGGAGAAACCACGATGTTCTGCGAGGAGGCTCCATCGGTAGCGGTTGGACCGTCGCTTCGCAGCCTGGCGCCTCAATCCGGTTTGCCTCCCGGTGCTGCGGCGGATCACTGGGTCCAGCTCCCGGGGTCTGAAAGAGGTTTCTGGGGTCAAACCCTAATGGCAGGCGTGATCTATACTTCCGCTTCAACACCTCCTGCGACACACTCTGGTCAAGCATGAGTTTGTAGGCCTGGGCGTCCAGAGCGGCCCACTGTGCAGCCGTCCGCTCCTTTTCTGCCGCTAGATCCGCTTTGGCCTGCGTGATCTGCTCTTTTACTTTCACAATCTCTGCATCATGGGCCTCCTAATCCGCCGGATTGTCCTCTGCCATATGCGCAGCTAGTGCATCAAACAGATCTGATAGAACTTGAACCGGCGGGCGCTCAAGGCCTCCTGCTCCTGCTGCCGCTACAGCTGCTGATGCGGAAAGCATCGCTGCGGCGGTCGAAGAATGATTCGCCGCCTGCGTACCGGCCATGAATATTCCAACCCGGTTGATCTGGCCTGGGGGGTCCGGAATACTGTCGCCATCGGAACAGCCCCTGATCATATCGTCATGTAACTGGTACAATGATTCAGTCTCTCCTGTTGAAGATTCGTCGCCGGAATAGACGACGGTCTCACTACCGTGTTCTGAACCGTCCTCGCGTTCTCCTCCGTGGACGACTCCGACGAAGACATGCTTCATGGCCGGTTTAACCTGGGTAGGTCTCGCACATTGAGCCGTTTCGACGAGGTCGGTGCAGATGTCCGGCTCAGGCCCAGTCTCACCGATCTTGCCGATGAAAACGTGTATGCCACCAAAGGGGACCCGGTACCCGTACTCGATCGAATCGGCCTCGGGACCCCATCCTGCGTCGTCGATGTAGATCCGGCCGCGGCGACTCTTGGTCATCCGGCCCACGACGTAGCCTTCGAGTCCCTTGAGCTTGCCCTCCAAGATCGTCAAACCATCGTGCGATTGCCCCACGGTGGGCGCCAACTGTCGTGGATTTGTCACGACAGATGTCCTAGTGAAAGGACTTAGTCGTGGAACCATCACTACGGGTTTACCTGAAGGGGGTTAAAGCGGACACAAAGACACGAGGGTTTTTATACTAGTTCGGCCCCTTCGGGAAGGTAAAAGCCTACGTCTAGTTGTGACGGAATTGATGTGGTCTCGATGGCTAGGGAGCAAACAAGCTTCGCCTAGGCTCGAGTTGTGGTTGTCTGTCCTCGAACCGTCGCCGGGTCGTCCCCTTATATGCACAGGTGACGCCCGTCGGTTCATAGAGTCCCAACCGGTTTATACTCGTATCCCGGTTGGTATCTCTCTATTCCTAACTTACAACACAAGTTATACAACAGGCCGGTTTACGGCTATAAGTTCTAAACCGACTACAGGCCTTGGGCCTTTCTCTGCTTATACCACTAACGGAGTTAACCCGGCCCAGACTGCCGGTTTACACCTAGTGGTAATATCCCCAACACGTAGTATCCACAGAAATCATTCCCTTGTTCCTACCACAAGCACTTTACGAGAAATAGAGGTCAATCATACTGATAATGAAGCATTATAAATGGTATTGATGAAGGTGTAGCTATAGAATCAACGGAGATGTGCGCAACTAGCTAGCTAGTAGTACTTACTTTCGGGTATATATATCGCAGCTCCTTCGGCAGTCCCGGAGCTTTTGCGGTGAACTGTTTCCAAACCCTGCAATACAAAGAAAATAATTATTATTACTTGAGATATCAGGAAATGAACAAAAAGTTGCCGATATGGTGCGATAATGATCGATTGAACTTACTTGTTGAGCAATTCAGTCATGTCCGCATAGGGTTCGGGATCTTTCCGTCTCGAGTCTATGACGGTTACTAGTCCCCGCTCAAGCTTAATCTCCAGAAGAACATAGTGGTACCTGCGCACGCATGCATAACTCATCAATTATATTACTATAACCTCGCTCGAGTAATAAGGGAAACCGAATATGCACACGACAGTAACACTCACTTGCCGTTGTAAGGAAAGAGTATGGTATCTTTGTTTTGATTTTTGATCAACGATCGTAGCAAGTTGTCCTCGACCTCTTTGACGTCCTTTTTAACCAGAAATTCATCTATGATATTTGTGTTAATGAACCCAATATCATAAATTTCTTGTTTTTTGCACTCGACGATCTTCAATCTGCATAATATATTGAGGATAATTAATTATAAATACCTGCAATGAAAGAGCCGAGCTATATATAGAGAGACTTAATGACAGAAATAGTACTTACAGACAGTAGCAAAAGACCATTAGTACTTATCGAGGGCCTTTTGATTGAAGAACGCGAAGAACTCATCAAATGGAACAGTCAACAGATCAGTTGCAACGAGGTCACGCTCCTCTTTAATATCCAGATACAAAGCATTCGTCCCCCAGACTCTCTGCAGGTTTTCATGTACCAATTATGGAATCTTCGCATCATTGTTGTCAGAGATTTTTCATCTTTGATGAGAGGTTTCCCGTACTCGTATCTGTGTTCGTCCACCTCCAAGAAATCAGGAAGTTGATCGTCAGGCAGGTAATCTGCAAGATTGCCATAACCGGCCACCGTCCCCGGAGCATTAGACACATTGAGCGGGGGCACGATTGCTGTGCTTGTTTGCCGAGCTGGGCAATTTTATTCCCCTCTGCTCGTTCTTTTAAACTTTTATCATTGGTAGTACTTCCCGACCGTTGGGCTTCGAGATATGTCTGTTCAGTAATGCGCTGATAGTTGGTTCTCGGCGGAGACTTTGGTGGTTTCCTCAGGGCATCGATAGTGCGCTTTGCTTTCACCGGATTTGCCTTCTCCTCCGGAGGTGGATGTCTCTTTGCTTTCACCCCTTCAAAGAACTCCTTCACGTCGGTCCGCACAATCGTATCGTTTTCCTCCTCGGTCCTCTCGTACGGTAACTTCTCTAGAGGCTTGAGAGGTGGACCGTATCTGTATTGCCTCCCGCCTCTGGTTGTCCTGCTAGACGCCAGAGCAGACGGAGCGGCTGTGGCGTCTGTCTTCTTTCGTTCTTGCTTACGAGGCGGAGGAGAAGTAGTACGACGCGCCGGAGCAGCCGGGGCGGCGGCGGGTCTCTTCCGCCCTTGCTGGCGAGGCGGAGAAGGAGGAGGCTGCTGGCTGCTTGGGAGCGCCCGCAGGCGGAGAAGGAGGCGGAGTGCCGCCACGCGCCGGAGAAGGAGGTGGAGTGCCGCCACGCATGCCCTGATCGTCACTCGCCGGAGGAGGAGGCGGTGGAGGAGGCAGAGTGCCCTGACTCGTCCTCGGAGGAGGAGGAGGCGGAGGCGTCCAGTTCGGAAGGTTGATGAGCTCCTTCCGCCATAGGCATGGAGTCGTCAGAGCAGAACCCAGCCTAGTCTCCCCTTCACCGGTAGGGTGCTCAAGCAGGAGGTCCTCAAATCCCTCCATTATTTCATCCACCATCACCCTAGCATATCCTTTTGGAAGCGGCCGGCAGTGAAAAGTTGCACCTTTTTCAGTAGGATAAACAGAGCCAACAGCCGCCTTGACCTTCAAATTCATCCATTGTGTCATTAGGTGGAAATTTTGAGTCCCCGTGATAGCATCCACGGGATAGCTGGCAGGAGCCGTCAAGACATGCTCCAGTTGAAGCAGCTCCGTGGAAGCCACGCTGCATCTCCGCTGAGATGGCGGGGTGAAAGTGCAACTAATCCCTGGGTGGTTTTGGTAATTAATAACAACATATATATCATTGAACTAATCATTTCTTGAGAATATTTCAGAAAGTTCAGTGATATGGGTATGGCAATGACTGATGATGTGGACCCCTCAAAATGCTAAGGAAAACATTGGCAAAAGCTCAAGACTCCATTTTTGGTTTAGTGATCCAAGATCACATTGAGTCCATAGGAAAGCCAATACTATTAAAAGGGGATGAGGTTATGATGATGATCTGGTTGCTCTAAGTGCTTAGTGATTTATCTCTCAAACTATCAGCAATCTTTCATTCCAACATAAACTCATAAGTAATCTCGGTCCCACCGATTCCAAACCCAGTCACACCGAGATGAACCACCTCAGCCATATAGCCAAACCCTAAAATTTCGGATTTTCCGATTCCAAACTCGGTCATACGAAATTGGTGTTGCCAAGCTTCTGTAACCTTCTGTACTCAAATCGGTGTCACCGAGATGAGAAAGTCGGTCCCACCGAAATTGGCAAACCCTAGACTTTGGAAGAATCGGACTAACCGAGATTGTATTTTCGGTCCCACCGAAAATCCCAACGTTCACAAGATTTGAACTTTCGGTCTCACCAAGTTGTCAACTTCGGTCCCACCGAGATTGGTCAAATGTGTGTAACGGTTGGATTTTGTGTGGAGGCTATAAATACCCTCCACCTCCTCTTCATTCGTGGAGAGAGCCATCGAAAGAACTACCACTCCTACCTTACATTTACGAGAAGAAAACTACCTACCCTTGTGTTGAGATCAAGTTGCTCCACTCCCACCATATGAAACTTGATCTCTAGCCTTCCCAAGTTGCTTTCCACTCAATCCTTTCTTCCACCACAGCCAAATCAGTGAGGAGAGTTGAGTGTTGGGGAGATTATCATTTGAAGCACAAGAGCAAGGAGTTCATCATCACCAACACCATCTATTACCTTTTGGAGGTGGTGCCTCCTAGATTGGTTAGGTGTCGCTTGGGAGCCTCCGTCATGATGTGGAGTTGAACCAAGGAGTTTGTAAGGGCAAGGAGATCGCCTACTTCGTGAAGATCTACCCGAGTAAGGCTAGTCCTCCGTGGGCGTAGGCCATGATGGCATAGACAAGGTTGCTTCTTCGTGGACCCTTCGTGGGTGGAGCCCTCCGTGGACTCTCGCAGCCGTTACCCTCCGTGGGTTGAAGTCTCCATCAACGTGGATTGACGATAGCA
The DNA here is from genome assembly GCA_021437245.1 of Aegilops speltoides. Lineage (NCBI taxonomy): Eukaryota > Viridiplantae > Streptophyta > Magnoliopsida > Poales > Poaceae > Aegilops > Aegilops speltoides. Next base: position 15,393 of record JAHHZJ010003672.1, read on the forward strand.
CCACCTATCGGAACCACGAGAAAAATCTCCGTGTCTCCAAATTGCGTTTGCTCTTCTCCACCTCTCATTTACTATCGTGCAATTTACTTTCCGCTGCCACAACTCTAGAATTGCATGTGTAGGGTGATACTTGACTTGGTTATCATTGTGAACTTGCTAAGAAACTACTCCAATCAAAAGGCAAAACTTTTAAGTTGTCAAGTAGTCTAATCACCCCCCCTCTAGACATACTTCCGATCCTACAAGTGGTATCGAGCTTTGGTCTCCATTGGATTGGTTTCCATTGCATTGGACTCCATAAGCTTGGTTTCACAACCTAGGAGAGTATGGCGTCTAGTGAGGGTAATTTTCAGAGAGGTCCTTACTTTGATGGTTCAAACTTTGCTAGTTGGAAGCATAAAATGAAAATGCATATTCTTGGACATAACCCCGCCGCATGGGGCATTATTTGTGTTGGCTTGCAAGGTGAGTTCTTGAAGAAGGAAAAGTTCGGATCGCGAAGCTCTGCGGATGAGTTGCGGATGTTCGTGAACAATGCTCAAGCTTGTGACATTCTCTTCAATGCTTTGTGTCGAGGAGTTCAACAAGATCAGCCGTCTTGAGAATGCAAAAGAGATTTGGGATACTTTGGTGAAATGCACGAAGGTACCGAGTCCGTGAAGGAATCAAAGCTAGATGTTCTTCAAGGTCGACTTGACAAGTTCAAGATGAAGGAAGGTGAAGGAGTCGCTGAAATGTACTCTAGGCTTGCTCTCATCACCAATGAGATGGCAGGCTTAGGAAGCGAAGAAATGACCGACCGATTCATCATCAAGAAGATTCTCGAGCTTTGGATGGAAAGTATGACACCGTGTGCACTTTGATCCAAATGATGCCAAACTACAAAGATCTCAAGCCTACGAAGTCATTGGAAGGATTGTTGCTCATGAGATGACACTTAAAGATAAGGAAGAGCTTCACAACAAGTCAAGTGGTGCTTACAAAGCTGCAGTTGAAGCTCCCACATCCTCAAGTGACAAGCTAGTTTCCAATGAAGAGATAAGCCTAATGGTGAAGAACTTCAACAAATTCTACAAGAGTAGAAGCAAGGAAAGAAGCTCAAAGTCTAGATCATATGATGAAAAGAGATCTTCTAGTCGTGATCGAAACTGCTACAATTGTGGAAGACCGGACACTACTCAAATGAGTGTTCGACTCCCACAAGAGAAGAGAAGAATCTCCAAGAAGAAGAAGCTCAAGAGAAGAGTCGCCTCGAAAAGAGAGAAGGAGTAGAGATGATCGTTATGAGCGAACATCCTCTCGGAGAAGCAAGGATTAGGAAAGGAAAGACAAGTCATCAAGGAGCTACACAAGAAGAAAACATCAAGCTCATGTTGGTGAATGGGTTTCCGGCTCCGACTCCGACAATCACTCGAAAGAAGCTATCACTCCAACTCCGAATACTGATCAAGATGAAGGTGTTGCGGTCTTGCTCTAGTGTCCTCCAACTCCAACTCCTATGACATATTTGATTCTCCAAATGAGGGAATTGGAAGATGCTTCATGGCAAAAGGCCCCAAGGTATCACATCCTGAGTTTATTGACTTTGATAGTGATGAGGATGACTTGCTTGGTGAAGATGAGCTTTTACATGATAAATCTAGTGAGCTTAGTAATGATGAACATGCTAGTAGTCTTTATAGTCGAGAAGAGTCGAATGACAATGCTATGAAGGAGATTGAGCGTCTAACTAAAGAACTAAACACTCTTAAGTTAGCTCATGAAACAACTCAAGAAGATCATAGAGAGCTCCTAAGATCTCATGAGAAGCTACGCTCGAGAAGCTCAATCTAGAGCAAGAACATGAGTTTCTAAAAGCTATCAATGACGATCTTCGAAAGAAGAGTTCTTCATATCTTGCCAAACGACTTCTCTTGTCTAATTTCTTGCAACCTATCAAAACTAAGCATGACAAGCATAAGAAAAATTCTTCATCTAGTAGTAACAATAATCATGCTAAATCAAATGTTGTTACTTCTAGTAATTCTCTTGATTCCACTAACAATGTTTCAAGCCAAGTTTCACTTGAGCAAGAAAATAGTCTATTGAAAGGGATTATAGAGAAGGGTGTCTACAAGAGTCTTGCGGAAGCAAGAGCTTTGAGAAATTGTTCGCAAGCAAGGAAGACACGGAAGAATCAAGGAATTGGTTTTGAGCGAAAGTTCAACGCCGAAGGTGTTGAATGGGAAGAAGGTCAATATCCCACTCCAAAGTTCGTCTCTCAAGAGAAAAAGTATGATCCTACTTCTTCAAATGAGGAACAAGCTCAAGATGACCTTCCACCACAAGACCACAAGCTAAAAGGCAAGGACAAGCTTCAAGAGGAGATTGATGCATTCATTGAAGCACCCAAGGCCATGGTCAAGTGGGTTCCCAAGGCTACTTCAAGTTCTACTTCGACAAGCTCAACTACTACCCCAAGGATTCCCATCAAGATGATGTGGATCCCGAAGAAGAAGAACTAGAGAGTTCTTGAGGGTGACTCCGCCAACATACTTCACTCACATTCATTTTGGCAAGAACTTGTGCAATCAACTTCCACATCTTGCACTAGTTCATGGAGTCACAAACCCTCATGTTGGTAAGTCAAGGGACAAGGTAATCATTGCTTTCATGGACATCATCTATTGTGAACTTCAATCTATGTCCATGGATATCCTTGTTTGTTCCTTGTGGGACTAACCCATGTAGGTATTGAAAGTGCCCGAATCCAAAGGATTGCTCCCAACTCTTGATGATCTTCATCAACATTGAGCATCCACATCTTCAACATCTACATGAAGTCTTCAACGACAACCCAAGGTTAGTTTGACCCTTTAAAAGGGTTCTCACATCAAGGGGAGCTTTGCTCTAAAGAAATGAGCCAAAGCATCTTCTAACGATGTGAACACATCAATGCTTTATGGAAAAGTGGTAACCCCACTTGTGCTTAAACGATGAGTATGACCTATGATCAAATGTTCTCATTTGACTCCTAAGTCAATATACTCATATATAGATGACCTAGTCATCGCCAAATTGTGTGCTAGCTGTTAGTGTTTTGTTTGTGCATGTTTGACACATATTTCATTTGCTATCTTATTGTGTGAGCATGTTGGATGCATGATTTTATTCATTCGAGGACATCCATTTGTTGCTTTTGGTCCTTTGGTTTTCTTTCTTTTTGACCAAATGGATGGACAAGAATGCCTAAGTTCCTCCCCTAGCTATCTATGCTTTCTTGTCTCAAACTCTATTCATGCTTATATCACAAACTTTGAACAAGACTTTTTCGGACAGACCGAGTGAGGAGCACTCGGAGCCACCGATCCGTCAAAAGCCTAACTTCCAAAACCTTCTAAGTACATTCGGTCAAACCGATATACTCAAATCGGACAGACCGAAATCACTTGGATTGATCTAGGTTTTCACCTCGGTGAAACCGAGTTGCAAATTTCGGCGTGACCGAAGTGTGTAACTGCACGCAGTTAACCATCTCGGTCCCACCGAGTTTTCAAACTCGGTCCCACCGACAGCCGAAGGGTATATATACCCGAGGACAGCGCGCGTTGATTACTTCTTCAAAACGCTCCGCCCTCAAACCCTTCGCTGTCGTCGCCTTGGTCTCCGGATCGTCTCCGCCATCACCTGTGCGCCCTCGCCGCGGGTCTCCATCGCCGTCAACGGTTCATCTCATCGCGCCGTTGCCGCCGTAGTGAAGCTCCACCGCATTGGGTGAGTTTCATCCCTCTCGTGCTCCAACCGCTGATTCAATGCACGATAGGTGTTGTCAATATTCGTGCCAAGATTGAAATCTCCCTATCCAGCCGTTTAGGTCATAGAACAAAATTCGAGTGAAAATTTTAGGGTTAGGTTTCCGCCGAACACATCTCGGTGTGACCGAATCGACATTCTCGGACTGACCGATTTGGCCTTTGGTCATTGCACTGCACTTTTCGGTGAAACCGAGTTGTGCAAATCGGTAAGACCGAAGTGAGGATTTAGTGAAACCCTAGTGCTCTCGGCTAGACCGAAACCCATTTCGGTCCAACCGAAAGTGGTGTATGTGGTCTGTTTAGACACTTCGGTTTCACCGAATTTATAGACTCGGTCAGACCGACATGTATTCTGTGAAAACCTAAAACTAAAGTTTGAACTCATTCTTTTTGCAAAATCCTCTGCAGTTTGTGATAACTCTTCTATTCTGCCTATACCTATTCTATTCACAGGTTGTCAGTCATGTCTGATGGAAGTGACAGTCAGAACAGGTCTGAGTTGCCAGTTGAGATTCCTGAGGCAGTGACAAGTCCAGAAGAAAGCAGTTTTTCAGATGATGGAGAGAGAAGCACTCCAAGTGGACTGCCTGCAGCTGCTACCAGGGCCAGGAGGAAGAGGAATTCTGATGAGGAGGATTCAGACTTTGTTGCAGATGAGGAGATAACCTCTAAGCCAAAAAGGCAAGTGGTTGCCAAGAGCTATCAAGGGAAACAGTCAAAGAAAGGCACAAGCAAGGTTAAGAAATCCACTGTTGCACAGAAGCTCAGCATGGAAGAAGAAACCTCCAGCAAGATCAAGAAGACTTCCAAGAGGAAGAGGCTAGTTCATGAAGAAGCTGATGATGATGATTCTGATGAGGAAGCACCCCAGCCTCCTCAGAAGCAGAAGTTGATGGGAGATGCCATCAGGGCAGGAGCACCCACAAAAGCTTAGCCATCAGCTCAAGCAAAGGCAGCCCAAGCCAAACCTGCTGCCAAGCCAAAGAAGACTGTGAGGAACATACCTGCTTCAGAGAAGAAGAAGGACAATGTGCCACCTGCAGAATCAGATGATGAGGCTCATGTTTTGCTGAAGCTTAGACAGAAATTGCCAGTTCATAATGATGCTCATCCTCGAGCTGAAAATATGAAGGAAAGGAAGGATAAAGGACTCAGGCTATGGAGGCAAGTTGATCCATATGCCACCAGGAGAAGGACAGAAGTTGACCCAAGATTCCACACTAGAGAGCAACAAGACTTTTATGAGACAGTGCTCATGGATAAGAAGCCAATTATTCTTGACACAGATCGTTATTGGAAATACATCGACAGTGAAGAGCACAGAGACTACTTCCCACATGTGCATGAAAGCTTCACTGCTTGTGGGATTGCAGAGTTTGTTGGTCAGAAGCTGACTGCTTGGAATGATGAGATGATCATGCAGTTCTATGCCACCGCACACTTCTATCCAGATGGCAGAATTGTATGGATGACAGAAGGGCAGAGATTCCATTCAACTGTTGAAGAATGGAGAGCATTGCTGAATGCACCAGTTTCAAGGGAAGATGATATTGATGTCTATGGCATTCCAAAGAAAAATCACGAGTCTATGAAGAACATGTACAATGAGGTAAATGAGAAGGATGTTGAGATATGGAAGCTTGGTTCAGTCTATTATCTTCAGGCAGGTCTCCCAACCACCAACACCATTCTGAGGCATACTTTGATGCCTAAGTCAGGAGACCACCGCATGATAAGAGGGTATTCTATCAACATGCTGCACATTCTAGATCAGAAGACACCTTTTAAGGTGATGGACCTGATAGTAGAGACTATCAAGAGGACAGCAGCAGCAGACTGAGAAGAGGTCGTGTGGGTTTGCTCCACATATTCAGATGCTCATTAATGCCAAGTTTGGCACGGACACCTACCTGTTGGATAGACCCCACTTGCCACTGCAGCCTGAACACGAAGATAATGAGGTTGTGATGACTGAGGATGCTCCCACATCTGTCGAAGGACATGCTAAGTCTGAAGCTGCCAAACAAGCTAAAGCTGAGAAGGAAGCAAGACAAAGCCCAAGAGCGTTGAGAACAACTTCTTGAAGCCACTCGGAGAATTGAGCTACGCTGGCCAGCATAGTGCGATCTCGGGAGAGCCTTGAGAGGATAGTTGAAGATAAGTTCCATGCTCGGACGTCAAGTCGATCAAGCACAGTGTCACCGTCAACAAGCTTGAGGCAGACATCGAGGAAGCTAAGAGGGAGAAGTCAGAACTCATGAGGGAAATGGAAGGTGATATGGTCCAGGATGACTATGAGCAGCCTGCTGCAGTGCCTACAAAGCCCAGATCAGCTGCTATTCCAGTGACAGAACCCAGGGCTACTACATCAGCACCTCCTACAGCTCCGTCGCCCAAAGACCAGCTCCAAGTATCCACTCCTCCAGCTCCACAGACTTCAGCAGAAGCTTTGCAGATGCAGCTATCTCCACTCCATCGACGCAGAGCAGAGCCGCCCGGCAGAGTCCATAGTGACGATTAGCTCTATACCTTTCGAACTTTTGGGTAACTTGTTGCCAAAGGGGGAGAAATTGTATAGATCATAGGGCTTCGAGAGAGAGAGAGTGCTCGTTTTTGCTCTTTCGTTTGCGGTTTTCCTTGAGATACTTTTGAGTTCTTTGAGACATTTCGTGTGTTTGATACTACGTTTGCTCAATCTTGATGAGTGCTTGATCATACTGTGCTTAATGTGTGCTTGATGCTTATCATACTCCATTCATATCTTGTATGATCATTTACTCATGTCTTGGTGATTGGGTGCATGTTATTCATTCTTATCATTTTGTGCGCTCCACCAAGATGTATGTGACATGGAAGAGTAACCCATGATCCTAATCGATTGTGCATTTGCATTCAAACGCAAATCTTAAATAATGCACAAATTTAGGGGGAGCTCTTGCTTATCACATACTTCTCAAAGCGATGATGTTATTCATTGATTATATCATTTGTCGAAGCTTTGATCTATATGTTGTCATCAATTACCAAAAAGGGGGAGATTGAAAGTGCAACTAATCCCCGGGTGGTTTTGGTAATTAATAACAACATATATATCATTGAACTAATCATTTCTTGAGAATATTTCAGAAAGTTCAGTGATATGGGTATGGCAATGACTGATGATGTGGACCCCTCAAAATGCTAAGGAAAACATTGGCAAAAGCTCAAGACTCCATTTTTGGTTTAGTGATCCAAGATCACATTGAGTCCATAGGAAAGCCAATACTATTAAAGGGATGAGGTTATGATGATGATCTGGTTGCTCTAAGTGCTTAGTGATTTATCTCTCAAACTATCAGCAATCTTTCATTCCAACATAAACTCATAAGTAATCTCGGTCCCACCGATTCCAAACCCAGTCACACCGAGATGAACCACCTCAGCCATATAGCCAAACCCTAAGAATTTCGGATTTTCCGATTCCAAACTCGGTCATACCGAAATTGGTGTTGCCAAGCTTCTGTAACCTTCTGTACTCAAATCGGTGTCACCGAGATGAGAAAGTCGGTCCCACGAAATTGGCAAACCCTAGACTTTGGAAGAATCGGACTAACCGAGATTGTATTTTCGGTCCCACGAAAATCCCAACGTTCACAAGATTTGAACTTTCGGTCTCACCGAGTTGTCAACTTCGGTCCGACCGAGATTGGTCAAATGTGTGTAGCAGTTGGATTTTGTGTGGAGGCTATAAATACCCTCCACCTCCTCTTCATTCGTGGAGAGAGCCATCGAAAGAACTACCACTCCTACCTTACATTTTCGAGAAGAAAACTACCTACCCTTGTGTTGAGATCAAGTTGCTCCACTCCCACCATATGAAACTTGATCTCTAGCCTTCCCAAGTTGCTTTCCACTCAATCCTTTCTTCCACCACAGCCAAATCAGTGAGGAGAGTTGAGTGTTGGGGAGATTATCATTTGAAGCACAAGAGCAAGGAGTTCATCATCACCAACACCATCTATTACCTTTTGGAGGTGGTGCCTCCTAGATTGGTTAGGTGTCGCTTGGGAGCCTCCGTCATGATGTGGAGTTGAACCAAGGAGTTTGTAAGGGCAAGGAGATCGCCTACTTCGTGAAGATCTACCCCGAGTAAGGCTAGTCCTCCGTGGACGTAGGCCATGATGGCATAGACAAGGTTGCTTCTTCGTGGACCCTTCGTGGGTGGAGCCCTCCGTGGACTCTCGCAGCCGTTACCCTCCGTGGGTTGAAGTCTCCATCAACGTGGATTGACGATAGCACCACCTATCGGAACCACGAGAAAAATCTCCGTGTCTCCAAATTGCGTTTGCTCTTCTCCACCTCTCATTTACTATACGTGCAATTTACTTTCCGCTGCCACAACTCTAGAATTGCATGTGTAGGGTGATACTTGACTTGGTTATCATTGTGAACTTGCTAAGAAACTACTCCAATCAAAAGGCAAAACTTTTAAGTTGTCAAGTAGTCTAATCACCCCCCCTCTAGACATACTTCCGATCCTACACGGGGTAGCTTCGGGGGAAGCTTCGGCAGGTCGTTTGCTGCGATCTGCTGCTTCTCGTTCCTCTTATTGTTCCTCTAGCCCCATTACCCTTTCGTGCAGCGCCTGCAGTTGGCCCTGCTCCAGTTTCTTCCTCCTCTCGTGGGTTTTGTAACCCCCTGCGTCCGGAAAACCAACCTTGTACGGAATGGAGCCTGGCGTGCCTCATGTCCGTCCAGGGTGCTCAGGATTCCCGAGGGCCATTGTGAGCTCGTCCTTCTCCCTGTCTGGTACGAACGTCCCTTTCTGTGCTGCATTGATATAGCATCGAAGGTTCTTGACTGGTATTTCCAGTTGCTCGTCCGTCCAATAGCAGCTCCCTGATACAGGGTCCAAGGTTCCGCCAGCCCCGAAGAACCAAGTCCGGCAACGGTCTGGCCATCTCATTGTCTCTGGTTCGATCCCTTTTTCAAGCAGATCATTCTCAGCCTTGGACCAATTAGGCCGGGCTTGCAGGTAGCCGCCTGACCTCGTGCGATGGTGAAGCTTCTTCTTCGCAGCATTTTGCTTGTTTTTCACCGACATCTTCTTACTCTTTCCCGATGTCTTGTGGGCCACAAATGCGGGCCAATGATATTTGATCTTCTCATATTTGCCAATGAATTCTGGTGTCTTTTTTTTGTCGACAAACTTGTTCAGCTCTTTCCTCCACCTCCTGAATAGGGTTGCCATCTTCTTAAGAGCACAAGACTTGATTAATTGCTCTTTAACTGGCTTCTCCGGATCCTCCTCTGGCGGTAGGGTGAAATTTACCTTCCGCTGAGTCCAAAGTGAAGGAAATATGCCCTAGAGGTAATAATAAAGTTATTATTTATTTCCTTATTTCATGATAAATGTTTATCATTCATGCTAGAATTGTATTAACCGGAAACATGATACATGTGTGAATGAATAAACAAACAACATGTCACTAGTATGCCTCTACAAGACTAGCTTGTTAATCAAAGATGGTTATGTTTCCTGACCATGAACAAAGAGTTGTTATTTGATTAACGAGGTCACATCATTAGTAGAATGATCTGATTGACATGACCCATTCCATTAGCTTAGCACACGATCGTTTAGTATGTTGCTACTGCTTTTATCCATGACATATACATGTTCTCGTAACTATGAGATTATGCAACTCCGTTTACGGAGGAACACTTTGGTGCTACCAAGCGTCACAACGTAATCGGGTGATTATAAAGGAGTACTACAGGTGTCTCCAAAGGCAGATGTTGGGTTGGCGTATTTGAGATTAGGTTTTGTCACTCCGATTGTCGGAGAGGTATCTCTGGGCCCTCTTGGTAATACACATCACTGAAGCCTTGCAAGCACTACAACTAATGAGTTAGTTGTGAGATGATGTATTACGGAACGAGTAAAGAGACTTGCGTAACGAGATTGAACTAGGTATTGGATACCGACGATCGAATCTCGGGCAAGTAACATACCGATGACAAAGGGAACAACGTATGTTGTTATGCGGATCGACCGACAAAGATCTTCGTAGAATATGTAGGAACCAATATGGGCATCCAGGTCCGCTATTGGTTATTGACCAAGAATAGTTCTAGGTCATGTCTACATTGTTCTCGAACCGTAGGGTCCGCATGCTTAAGGTTTCGATGGATGGTTATTATGAGTTTATGTATTTTGATGTACCGAAGAAGTTGAGTCCCGGATGTGATCACGGACATGACGAGGAGTCTCGGAATGGTCGAGACATAAAGATTGATATATTGGACGGCTATATTCGGACACGGAAAGGTTCGGAAGTTTCGGAGAAAACCGGAGTCTTGGGAGGTTACGGAACCCCGGGGAATATGGGCCTTAGTGGGCCAAGAGGGAGAGTGAGGGCCGCACCAGGAGGTGGCGCCCCAGGAGTCCGAATAGGACAAGGAGGGGGCGCGCCCCCTTCCCTCTCCCTCTCCTCTCTTTCCTTCCCCTTCTCCTTCCTAATTGGACTAGGAAAGGGAGTCCTACTCAACCAGGAGGAGGACCCCCTCCTGGCGCGCCTATAGGGGCCGGCCGGCCTCCCCTTCCTCCTTTATATACGGGGCAGGGGGCACCCTAGAACACACAAGTATTGATCTACGGATCGTTCCTTAGCCGTGCAGCGGTGCCCCCCTCCACCATATTCCACCTCGGTCATACCGTCATGAAGCTTAGGCGAAGCCCTGCGCGGTGAAACATCAAGATCGTCACCACGCCGTCGTCTTGTGGAACTCTCCTCGACACTCGGCTGGATCGGAGTTCGAGGGACGTCATCGAGCTGTACGTGTGTCAAGAACTCGGGGCGCCGAGCTGGCGCCGGGATCGGTCGGATCGCGAGGAGAACGTCGACTACTTCCTCTACGTTGTGATCGCTTCGCTTGGTCTCACGAGGGTGCGTAGACAACACTCTCCCCTCTCGTTGCTATACATCACCATGATCTTGCGTGTGCGTAGGAAATTTTTTGAAATTACTACGTTACCCAACAGTGGCATCCGAGCCTAGGTTTTTATGGTTTGATGTTTTGCACGAGTAGAACACAAGTGAGTTGTGGGCGATACAAGTCATACTACCTACCAGCATGTCATACTTTGGTTCAGCGGTATTGTGAGATGAAGCGGCCCAGACCGACATTACGCAGACGCGCTTCACGAGACTGGTTTCACCGCCACGAGCACTCGATGCTTAAAGGTGACTGGTGGGTGCTGTCTCTCTCACTTTAGTTGAATCGAGTGTGGCTCGCCCGGTCCTTGAGAAGGTTAAACGAGTCTATTTGACGAAATATCGTTGTGGTTTTGATGCGAGGTGAGACTGGTTCTTGCTTAAGCCCGTAGCAGCCACGTAAAATTTGCAACAACAAAGTAGAGGACGTCTAACTTGTTTTTGCAGGGCATGTTGTGATGTGATATGGTCAAGACGTGATGCTATATTTTATTGTATGAGATGATCATGTTTTGTAACCGAAGTTATCGGCAATGGCAGGAGCCATATGGTTGTCGCTTTATTGTATGCAATGCATCGCTACTGTAATGCTTTACTTTATCACTAAGCGGTAGAGATAGTCGAGAAGCATAAGATTGGCGAGGCGACAACGATGCTACGATGGAGATCAAGGTGTCGCGCTGGTGACGATGGTGATCATGGTGGTGCTGTGGAGATGAAGATCACGAAGCACAAGATGATGATGACCATATCATATCACTTATATTGATTTGCATGTGATGTTTATCCTTTATGCATCTTATCTTGCTTTGATTGACGGTAGCATTATAAGATGATCTCTCACTAAATTATCAAGAAGTGTTCTCCCCAGTATGCACCATTGCCAAAGTTCGTCGTGCCCGGACACCACGTGATGATCGGGTGTGATAAGCTCTCGTCCATCTACAACGGGTGCAAGCCAGTTTTGCACACGCAGAATACTCGGGTTATACTTGACGAGCCTAGCATATGCAGATATGGCCTCGGAACACGGAGACCGAAAGGTCGGCGTGAATCATATAGTAGATATGATCAACATAAGATGTTCACCATTGAAAACTACTCCATTTCACGTGATGATCGGTTATGGTTTAGTTGATTTGGATCACGTGATCACTTAGATGACTAGAGGATGTTTTTCTAAGTGGGAGTTCTTAAGTAATATGATTAATTGAACTTAAATTTATCATGAACTTAGTACTGATAGTATCTTGCTTGTTTATGTTTGATTGTAGATAGATGGCTCGTGCTGTTGTTCCGTTGAATTTTAATGCGTTCCTTGAGAAAGCAAAGTTGAAAGATGATGGTAGCAATTACACGGATTGGGTCCGTAACCTGAGGATTATCCTCATTGCTGCACGTAAGAGTTACGTCTGGATGCACCGCTAGGTGACAACTTCTTCTGGAGCAACACGGATGTTGTGAGCGTCTGGCGAGCAAAGCTGATGACTACTCTATAGTTCGATGTGCCATGCTTTACGGCTTAGAACCGGGACTTCAACGGCGTTTTGAGCGTCATGGAGCATATGAGATGTTCCGGAGTTGAAGTTGATATTCCAACAGAATGCCCGGATTGAGAGATATGAAGTCTCCAATAAGTTCTATAGCTGCAAGATGGAGGAGAATAGTTACGTTAGTGAGCACATACTCAGAATGTCCGCTACTACAATCACTTGACACAATTGGGAGTTAATCTTCCGGATGATTGTGTCATTGATGAATTCTTCAATCACGCCACCAAGCTACAAAGTCTTCGTGATGAACTATAATATGCAAGGGTTAGTAAAGACTATACAGAGCTCTTCGCAATGCTAAAGGCTGCGGAGGTAGAACTCAGAAGGAGCATCAAGTGTTGATGGTCAATAAGACCACTAGTTTCAAGAAGAAAGGTAAAGGGAAGAAGAAGGGAACTTCAAGAAGAACAGCAAGCAAGTTGCTGCTCAGAGAAGAAACCCAAGTCTGGACCTAAACCTGAAACCGAGTGCTTTCTACCGCAAGCGACGGTAGTCCTTTGGAAGCGGAACTGCCCCAAGTATTTGGCGGATAAGAAGGATGGCAAGGTGAACAAAGGTATATGTGATATACATGTTATTGATGTGTACCTTACTAGAGCTCGCAGAGCACTGGTATTTGATACTGGTTCATTGCTAATATTTGCAACTCGAAGCAGGACTACGGATTGCTTAACACGGCAAAGGGCGAGGTGACGATCTGGCGTGGGAAATGGTTCCAAAGTCGATGTGATCGCGGTCGGCACGCTACCTCTACATCTACCTTGGGATTAGTTTTAGACCTAAATAATTGTTATTTGGTGCTGCGTTGAGCATGAACATTATATCTGGATCTTGTTTGATGCGAGACGGTTATTCATTTAAATCGAGAGAATAATGGTTGTTCTATTTATATGAGTAATATCTTTTATGGTCATGCACCCTTGAGGAGTGGTCTATTTTGATGAATCTCGATAGTAGTGATACACATATTCATAATGTTGAAACCAAAAGATGCAGAGTTGATAATGATAGTGCAACTTATTTGTGGCACTTGCCGTTTAGGTCATATCGGTGTAAAGCGCATGAAGAAACTCCATCTTGATGGACTTTTGGAGTCACTTGATTATGAATCACTTGGCACTTGCGAACCGTGCCTTATGGGCAAGATGACTAGAACCCGTTCTCGGTACTATGGAGAGAGCAACAGATTTGTTGGAAATCATACATACTGAGATGTATGTGGTCCGATGAATGTTGAGGCTCGTGGCGGATATCGTTATTTTCTCACCTTCACAGATGACTTAAGCAGATATGGGTATATCTACTTAATGAAACATAAGTCTGAAACATTTGAAAAGTTCAAAGAATTTCAGAGTGAAGTTGAAAATCATCGTAACAAGAAAATTAAGTTTCTACGATCTGATCGTGGAGGTGAATATTTGAGTTACGAGTTTGGTCTACATTTGAAACAATGCGGAATAGTTTCGCAACTCACGCCACCCGGAACACCACAGCGTAATGGTGTGTCCGAGCGTCGTAATCGCACTTTACTAGATATGGTGCGATCTATGATGTCTCTTACAGATCTACCGCTATCGTTTTGGGGTTATGCTCTAGAGACGGCCGCATTCACACTGAATAGAACACCGTCGAAATCCGTTGAGACGACACCTTATGAATTGTGGTTTGGCAAGAAACCAAAGTTGTCGTTTCTTAAAGTTTGGGGATGCAATGCTTATGTGAAAAAGCTTCAACCTGATAAGCTCGAACCCAAATCGGAGAAATGTGTCTTCATAGGATACCCAAAGGAGACAGTTGGGTACACCTTCTATCACAGATCCGAAGGCAAGACATTCGTTGCTAAGAATGGATCCTTTCTAGAGAAGGAGTTTCTCTCGAAAGAAGTGAGTGGGAGGAAAGTGGAACTTGATGAGGTAATAGTACCTTCTCCCTTACTTGAAAGTAGTTAAATCGCAGAAACCGGTTTCGAGACATCTACACCAAGTAGTGAGGAAGTTGATGATGTTGATCATGAAACTTCAGATCAAGTTCTCGCAGAACCTCGTAGATCAACCAGAGTAAGATCCGCACAGAGTGGTGCGGTAATCCTGTTCGGAAGTCATGCTACTAGATCATGATGAACCTACGAACTATGAAGAAGCGATGGTGAGCCCAGATTCCGCAAAATGGCTTGAGGCCATGAAATCTGAGATGGGATCCATGTACGAAAACAAAGTATGGACTTTGGTTGACTTGCCCGAGGGTAGGCAAGCAATAGAAAACAAGTGGATCTTCAAGAAGAAGACTGACGCTGACGGTAATGTTACTGTCTATAAAGCTCGACTTGTCGCGAAAGGTTTTCGGCAAGTTCATGGGATTGACTACGATGAGACCTTCTCACCCGTAGCGATGCTTAAGTCCGTCCGAATCATGTTAGCAATTGCCGCATTTTATGATTATGAAATTTGGCAAATGGATGTAAAGACTGCATTCCTGAATGGATTTCTGGAAGGAGAGTTGTATATGATGCAACCAGAAGGTTTTGTCGATCCAAAGGGAGCTAACAAAGTGTGCAAGCTCCAGCGATCCATTTATGGACTGGTGCAAGCATCTCGGAGTTGGAATAAACGTTTTGATAGTGTGATCAAAGCATTTGGGTTTGTCTGAGACTTTTGGAGAAGCATGTATTTACAAGAAAGTGAGTGGGAGCTCAGTAGCATTTTCGATATTATATGTAGGCGACATATTGCTGATCGGAAATGATATAGAATTCTGGATAGCATAAAGGGATACTTGAATAAGAGTTTTTCAATGAAAGACCTCGGTGAAGCTGCTTACATATTGGGCATTAAGATCTATAGAGATAGATCAAGGCGCTTAATTGGACTTTCACAAAGCACATACCTTGACAAGATTTTGAAGAAGTTCAAAATGGATCAAGCAAAGAAAGGGTTCTTGCACGTGTTACAAGGTGTGAAGTTGAGTAAGACTCAATGCCCGACCACCGCAGAAGATAGAGAGAAAATGAAAGATGTTCCTATGCTTCAGCCATAGGCTCTATCATGTATGCAATGTTGTGTACCGGACCAGATGTGTGCCTTGCTATAAGCTTAGCAGGAGGTACCAAAGTAATCCAGAGTGGATCATTGGACAGCGGTCAAGAACATCTGAAGTACGAAAAGGACTAAGGATATGTTTCTCGTATATGGAGGTGACAAAGAGCTCATCGTGGCAGTTACGTTGATGCAAGCTTTGACACTGATCCGGACGATTCTAAATCGCAGACCGGATCGTATTTACACTAAACGGAGGAGCTGTCGGTTGGTGCAGTTCTAAACAAAGCGTCGTGGCGGGATCTACATGTGAAGCGGAGTACATAGCAGCTTCGAAGCAGCTAATGAAGGAGTGCGGATGAAGGAGTTCATATCCGATCTAGGTGTCATACCTAGTGCATCGGGTCCAATGAAAATCTTCTCGTGACAATCTTTGGAGCAATTGCCTTAGCGAAGGAATCCAGATTTCACAAGAGGACCAAGCACATCAAGAGACGCTTCAATTCCATCGGGACTTAGTCCGGTGGGAGACATAGAGATTTGCAAGATACATACGGATCTGAATGTTGCGAACCGTTGACTAAGCCTCTTCCACGAGCAAAACATGATCAGCACCAAGACTCCATGGGTGTTAGAATCATTACTATGTAATCTAGATTATTGACTCTAGTGCAAGTGGGAGCTGAAGGAAATATGCCCTAGAGGCAATAATAAAGTTATTATTTATTTCCTTATTTCATGATAAATGTTTATCATTCATGCTAGAATTGTATTAACCGGAAACATGATACATGTGTGAATGAATAAACAAACAACATGTCACTAGTATGCCTCTACAAGACTAGCTTGTTAATCAAAGATGGTTATGTTTCCTGACCATGAACAAAGAGTTGTTATTTGATTAACGAGGTCACATCATTAGTAGAATGATCTGATTGACATGACCCATTCCATTAGCTTAGCACACGATCGTTTAGTATGTTGCTACTGCTTTTATCCATGACATATACATGTTCTGTAACTATGAGATTATGCAACTCCGTTTACGGAGGAACACTTTGGTGCTACCAAACGTCACAACGTAATCGGGTGATTATAAAGGAGTACTACAGGTGTCTCCAAAGGCAGATGTTGGGTTGGCGATTTGAGATTAGGTTTTGTCACTCCGATTGTCGGAGAGGTATCTCTGGGCCCTCTCGGTAATACACATCACTGAAGCCTTGCAAGCACTACAACTAATGAGTGAGTTGTGAGATGATGTATTACGGAACGAGTAAAGAGACTTGCCGTAACGAGATTGAACTAGGTATTGGATACCGACGATCGAATCTCGGGCAAGTAACATACCGATGACAAAGGAACAACGTATGTTGTTATGCGGTCCGACCGACAAAGATCTTCGTAGAATATGTAGGAACCAATATGGGCATCCAGGTCCGCTATTGGTTATTGACCAAGAATAGTTCTAGGTCATGTCTACATTGTTCTCGAACCGTAGGGTCCGCACGCTTAAGGTTTCGATGGCGATGTTATTATGAGTTTATGTATTTTGATGTACCGAAGAAGTTCGAGTCCCGGATGTGATCACGGACATGACGAGGAGTCTCGGAATGGTCGAGACATAAAGATTGATATATTGGACGGCTATATTCGGACACGGAAAGGTTCGGAAGTTTCGGAGAAAACCGGAGTGCCGGAGGGGTTACGGAACCCCGGGGAATATGGGCCTTAGTGGGCCAAGAGGGAGAGTGAGGGCCGCACCAGGAGGTGGCGCCCCTGTGGGAGTCGAATAGGACAAGGAGGGGGCACGACCCCCTTTCCTCTCCCTCTCCTCTCTTTCCTTCCCCTTCTCCTTCCTAGTTGGACTAGGAAAGGGAGTCCTACTCAACTAGGAGGAGGACTCCCCCCTCCTTGGCGCGCCTATAGGGGCCGGCCGGCCTCCCCTCCCTCCTTTATATCTCGGGGCAGGGGGCACCCTAGAACACACAAGTATTGATCTACGGATCGTTCCTTAGCCGTGTGCGGTGCCCCCTCCACCATATTCCACCTCGGTCATACCGTCGCGAAGCTTAGGCGAAGCCCTGCGCCGGTGAAACATCAAGATCGTCACCACGCCGTCGTCTTGTGGAACTCTCCTCGACACTCGGCTGGATCGGAGTACGAGGGACATCATCGAGCTGTACGTGTGTCAAGAACTCGGGGGCGCCGGAGTAACGGCGCCGGGATCGGTCGGATCGCGAGGAGAACGTACGACTACTTCCTCTACGTTGTGATCGCTTCCGCTTCGGGTCTACGAGGGTACGTAGACAACACTCTCCCCTCTCGTTGCTATGCATCACCATGATCTTGCGTGTGCGTAGGAAATTTTTTGAAATTACTACGTTACCCAACACAAAGATCTTCTTTCTTCATATCATTGACATAAGACACCTCAGGGTCATCCTTAGGCTTATACCATTGCTAGATGCTGATCGGGATCTTGTCCCTAACAAGAAATCCGCACTGAAAATAAAATGCGTTCTTTGTCTGGATGGGTTCAATTGGTTCGCCGTCGGGCGCGATTTCTCTGATCTCAAACCTTTCATCCGAGCTCAACTTTTTCTTCGAGCCTCGTCTCCTTACCGAAGTTGTGCTCGATCTGGAGGGCTAGAAATTAAAAGGAAGAAAGATGAGAGTAATTAATATGTGTACATATATCAAAACAATGGATGCATCAATTAACTAGTCAGTACGGGCTTAACTAATATATATATACCTGGCCGGACTCGGTTCGGTCATCGGAGCAGTCAGCACGGTCTCCTTCTTGCACCTCCATTCTGTCACCGGAGCCATCATGAACATAGCCCACTTCTTGTACCGGCATTAATGGGCCGAAGCCATCATGAACATAGCCCTCTTCTTCACCCAGTCCTTCCTAACGAACGACGTCGATGAAAAATGACGCAACGGCATCAGTTCCTTCTGCGATTATCTCCCCCAACATCTCTTATGTTGCTTCGTCTCGGTAGTTCTCCATAGTTTCTGCAAATATTTACAACATGTCAATTATTATTCAAACATGCATGGTACAGATGGATATATATTAGTGGCAAACGTAGAACTAGCTAGCTAATCACAATAAGGAATCATGTTAATTAGTGGCCTCGACGCTGCTTCTCTAGGGTTTGGGGTGGCCTTGACACAACGCTTCAGGGGTTTGGGGTGGCCTCGACGACAACGCTCTTTTAACTTGGTAAATTTGGGTGGCCTCAAGAGAGTTTGTCGGGTAGGGGCGCAGCGGGAGGGGGTAGAGACCAACATCGTTTTTTCTCTAGGGTTTGGGTGTCCTCGAGAGTTTTGGTCGAGCGAGAGGGCCGAGAGGGGGGGGGGTATATCGACGACGACAGAGGAGAAGATCGAAGAAAAAAAGAAGAAAAAAAGAGGAGAAGAAGAAAGGAATAGTGGAGAAGAAGAAAAAATAGATTTTTCTTCTTCTCATCTATTCCTTTCTTCTTCTCCTCTTCTTTTTTTTTCTTTTTTCCTCTTCTTATTTTACTTTTTCCTCTACACTAAACTAAAATGCACTAACCTAAAACCTAATACTAACAACCTAAATAAAAAATTAATACATATATTACAAAACATATATAAACAAAAAAATGCTTCAAGGGTTTGGGGTGGCCCCGATGACAACGCTTCAAGGGTTTGGGGTGGCCTCGACGACAATGCTCTTTTAACTTGGTAAATTTGGGTGGCCTCAAGAGAGTTTGTCGGGTAGGGGTGCAGCGGGAGGGGGTATAGACCAACATCATTTTTTTCCCTAGGGTTTGGGTGTCCTCGAGAGTTTTGGTCGAGCGAGAGGGCCGAGGGGGGGTATATCGACGACGACAGAGGAGAAGATCGAAGAAAAAAAATAAGAAGAAGAAGAAGAAAGGAATATTTCTAGAAGAAAAAATAGAATCCTCTATTTCTTTCTTCTTCTTCTTCTTCTCTTCTTCTTTTTCTTCTTATTTTACTTTTTCCTCTACACTAAACTAAAATGCACTAACCTAAAATCTAATACTAATTAACAACCTAAATAAAAAATTAATACATATATTAAAAAACATACATAAACAAAAAAATGTTATGAACATTATATTTAGGTTGTTAGTATATACACATACATAAACATACATATATACACATATACACAAAAAATACACATATATACACATACAAACACATATATACACATATATATACACATATACACAAAAAAAATTGCATATATACACATATACAAAAAAAATGCAGGGCAGGGGCGGCGGCGCGGCGGCCGCGTAGGGCAGGAGCGGCGGGAGCGAGGCAGGTCCTCACAGGGGGGTGGCGGGGCACGGCGGGCGGCGTCGGGGCGCTGAGAGCGGCGCCGGGATCGGGGCACATGGCGTCGAGGGCAGCGGGGACGACAAAGTTGAGCAGCCTGACGACGTCGGATGCGGCGACGACGGTGAGGTGGACCAGCCTAACGGCGTCGGAGGCGGCGGCGACGACGAGGTGGAGCAGCCTGACGGCTCAGCGGCGACGGCGACGAGGCAGATCGAGTAGCGGGCGCCGGGCGGAGAAGAAAGGGATGGATTTTGGAGAAACTGCTAAGTGCTAGTTATATATGAAGAGAATTGGTCCCGGTTCGTGAAACCAACCGGGACCAATGCCCATCCTTTAGTCCCGGTTACCAAAGGCCTCAAGAAACTGCTGAAAGTCCTGATGTGTTCACATGTAATCCAGTCGTCGCATAGCTCCGGGTGTTTGGAGCACATACTGTTTTTGTGTTCATCGACATACGGGGTCACCAAGGTAGAGTTCTGTAGAACTGTGTAGCGTGCTTGAGACCAAGAATATCTGTCCCTGCATATTATTGAGTCACTTCCAAGCGTGTTTTTTCGATCTGTCTCCCCTCATACCGCGATTGAGGGAGACCTATCTTCTTAAGGCCAGGAATGAAGTCAACACAAAACCCGATGACATCCTCTCGTTTGATGGCCCATGGAGATGCTTCCTTCGGCCTAAGCGTTACGGATATATTTCTTTAAGACTCCATGAACCTCTCAAAGGGGTACATATTGTGTAGAAATACGGGCCCGAATGACAATCTCGTCAACTAGATGAACTAGGGCGTGCGTCATGATATTGAAGAAGGATGGTGGGAACACCAGCTCAAACCGACAAGACATTGCACCACATCACTCCTTAGCCTTGGTATGATTTCTGGATCGATCACCTTATGAGAGATTGCATTGAGGAATGCACATAGCTTCACAATGGCTAATCGGACGTTTTCCGGTAGAAGGCCCCTCAATGCAACCGGAAGCAGTTGCGTCATAATCACGTGGCAGTCATGAGACTTTAGGTTCGAAACTTTTCTCGACATATTTATTATTCCTTTTATACTCGACGAAGCCAGTCGGGACCTTCATACTAAGCAGGCATTCAAAGAAGATTTCCTTCTTTTCTTTGGTAAGAGAATAGTGGCGGGACCTTCATCTTGCTTTGGAGGCATGCCGTCTTTTTCGGGCAAACGTTACAGGTCCTCCCGTGCCTCAGTTGTATCTTTTGTCTTCCCATACACGCCCAAGAAGCCTAGTAGGTTCACGCAAAGGTTCTTCGTCACGTGCATCACATCGATCGAAGAGCGGACCTCTAGGTCTTTCCAGTAGGGTAGGTCCCAAAATATAGATTTCTTCTTTCACATGGGTGTGTGTGTCCCCCAGCGTCACTCGGAACAGCTAGTCCGTCGGGACCCTTTCCAAAGATTACATGTAAATCATTAACCATAGCAAGTACGTAATCACCGGTACGCATGGCGGGCTTCTTCCGGTGATCTGCCTCGCCTTTCAAATGCTTGCCTTTCTTTCGACATTGATGGTTGGTCGGAAGAAATCGACGATGGCCCAGGTACACATTCTTCCTGCAGCTACCCAGGTATATACTATCGGTGTCAAGTAAACAGCGCGTGTATGCGTGGTATCCCTTGTTTGTCTGTCCTGAAAGGTTACTGAGAGCGGGCCAATCGTTGATGGTCACGAACAGCAATGTCTTTAGGTGAAATTACTCCTGTTTGTGCTCATCCCACGTACGTACACCGTTTCCATTCCACAGCTGTAAAAGTTCTTCAACTAATGGCCTTAGGTACACATCAATGTTGCTGCCGGGTTGCTTAGGGCCTTGGATGAGAACTGGCATCATAATGAACTTCCGCTTCATGCACATCCAAGGAGGAAGGTTATACATACATAGAGTCACGGGCCAGGTGCTGTGATTGCTGCTCTGCTCCCCGAAAGGATTAATGCCATCTGCGCTTAAAGCAAATCATACGTTCCTTGGGTCACTTGCAAACTCATCCCAGTACTTTCTCTCGATTTTTCTCCACTGCGACCCGTCACCGGGTGCTCTCAACTTCCCGTCTTTCTTACGGTCCTCACTGTGCCATCGCATCAACTTGGCATGCTCTCCGTTTCTGAACATACCTTTCAACCGTGGTATTATAGGAGCATACCACATCACCTTCGCAGGAACCCTCTTCCTGGGGGCTCGCTGTCAACAGCACTAGGGTCATCTCGTCTGATCTTATACCATAATGCACCACATACCAGGCATGCATTCAGATCCTTGTATGCACCGCGGTAGAGGAAGCAGTCATTAGGGCATGCATGTATCTTCTGCACCTCCAATCCTAGAGGGCATACGACCTTCTTTGCTGTGTATGTACTGTCGGGTAATTCGTTATCCTTTGGAAACTTCTTCTTCAATATTTTCAGTAGCCTCTCAAATCCTTTGTCAGGCACAGCATTCTCTGCCTTCCACTGCAGCAATTCTAGTACGGTACCGAGCTTTGTGTTGCCATCTTCGCAATTGGGGTACAACCCTTTTTTGTGGTCCTCTAACATGCGATCGAACTTCAGCTTGTCCTTTTGACTTTCGCATTGCGTCCTTGCATCGACAATGACACGAGTCCTCAGCTGGCAAGCTGAAGAGAAGCTTGTCTGATCGCGATATGATGATATTCGCTCAGCTGAGTTCCTAATATCGACTGAATGCTCTATGCTTCAAGCTTGAGAATGCTGCATATGACTTAGTCTTGTCCATGATCTATTGGTCTGAAGCATGGTTAGTTCATTGTGTTTCTAGATCATTATCTTGTGAGCTATCATATGATGCTATGTACTGTAGCATTGCATTCATTCATCTATTAGCATAGTTTGCGATACATGTCTTAGATCATTACTACATTCATTGAGTTTAATTGACATTTGATTATATCATATGTAATGTGCACATGAATTGATGCTATCATCTGTATAAACAGTGCTCATCATAATCATTTCATTGACATTTGTATCATATTAAGTATTGCGGTTTGGTGAATACTTATATCTGATATCTTAGTCATTCAATTATGAAATTGGATTGATATGCTATCGTCATTACAATATCATTGAATACTATGATCATTCAAGAGTATTATGATCATTGCAATGTAGTATTCAATATATATAATGCTAACTAGTATTATTGGTAACATACAATGTATCAATGTCACAATGAACTAGTATTGCAATACTAATCATTTCGAATTTGCATCAAGAATTTACCCATTACTCACAATTTAAGTTACTGCAATGTCACCAATTGTAGATGATCAACGCATGAGATGAGACTATATGAATGCCAAAATGTTATCAAATCGAGATTGAAATTGTCAACTAATGCTCTTAATCTAAACATAACTTACGATTCACATCAAAGCACAGATTGAATGTCACATTGTTGACATCTAAAACCATCTCAAGTTTCCATGAATTATCCAGATTACCGTCATACATGAACTGAAAACTGCATATATCGTGGTGATACCACATATGACCATGACCATACCGAATGACTACAACCTCTTGATGAGACACTATTGGATGTAGTTATGGTCCTACAATCTATATCGTTCCACAAGATGTTAATTGCCACGAAATTGATGCACACGAGTGAGAGAGTCCCATGTGTCAAAGTTGATATGATAGCATTAATCGTACAACCCAACTTCTAAGATTAGAATTAGCTCATGTGTCAATCGTAGATGAAATCTACCTTCATCGAAGATCTGTGTATACCCATACTCTCCATATGAAATTGACTCAACCTCCAATTGTCCTCAACTCCCACAAGGCGAACTGTCAAGGGGTTCCTATTATAGCCCAACCGTGTAAGGAACGCAAAAATCCGGAAACATAACACCGATATGCGGAAACTAGGGCGGCAAGAGTGGAACAAAACACCAGGCATCGGCCGAGCCTTCCACCCTTTACCAAGTATATAGATGCATTAATTAAAATACATCAACCGGGTGTGTAACCGTGATGGTCTCTTTCCGGCGGAGTCCGGGAAGTGAACACGGTGTTGGAGTTATGCTTGACGTAGGTTGCTATAGGATCACTTCTTGATCATACTTTTATCGACCGTGCTTTGCCTTCTCTTCTCGCTCTCTTTTGCGATTGTTGCCACCATATATGCTAGTCGCTTGCTGCAGCTCCACCTCATTACTCCATCCTTCCTATAAGCTTAAATAGTCTTGATCTCGCGGGTGCGAGATTGCTGAGTCCCCGTGGCTCACCAGATACTTCAAAACCAGTTTGCAGGTGCCTATGTTACCGAGCAGGTGACGCAACCAAGCTCAAGGAGGAGCTCGATGAAGATCTTGCCCTTTTTGTTGTTTCGTTCTAGTTGATCAGTAGTGGAGCCCAGTTGGGGTCGATCGAGGACCTTTTGTCGCATTTGGGGTTCTTCTTTTATTTTGGTTCCGTAGTCGGACCTTGATTGTATCTGTATGATGTAATGCTTTATTCATGTAATTGTGTGAAGTGGCGATTTTAAGCCAACTATGTATCTTTTCCCTTATGTATTACATGGGTTGTGTGAAGATTACCTCACTTGCGACATTGCTTTCAATGCGGTTATGCCTCTAAGTCGTGCTTCGACACGTGGGAGATATAGCCGCATCGAGGGCATTACAAGTTGCTCTACTCGTTGTGGGATTCTGTATAGGATTCGATGTGGCCGAGGACGACGCGGGAAGACGACGAAACGCGGCGGCGGTGGGAGGGCGCGCTCCTCGACGCGGCCTGGGACGGCGACCTCGACCTCGTCGCCAGTACGTGACCGCCGTAATGTCTCCATAGACGAAGCCTCTATTCGTACTAATCATCGAGTAATTACCAATCCATATGTGGCATTGCGACGGACGTGAAGGGATGGTGGAGGTGCTCGGCATGGCCGCCGCAGCCGTCCGGTCGACGAGCGGCCACGGGCGCTGCACCAGGCGCGCCACGGCAGATGCGCGCCTGCCGCTCGTCGCTCAGACCTCGGCTTCCCGTCGACCCCTCTCCGACCAGGCGAGCGCCGCTACACCTGGCCGCCACGCTCGGCCACACCTTGACGCGCCTGCCTCCGGAGCGCGGCGCTAGCCCGCACGCCCGGACCACGACGGCAAAACCCGCTCCACTGGGCGGCACTGGACGAGGTTAACGAGCTGCGCCGTCGTCTCGGCTCTCGGCCGTGCTGCAAGGACCTCTTACTGGCCGCTGCTCCTGAACAGAGCGCCCGGCGTGGGGCGCAACCACTCGTAACACGGCGCTGCATATCGCGGCCACGCAGGCGCATCCGAACCTTGTCGCCTTCCTGCTGCGTCATTGTGCCGATGTACGCATTGCGCCGCCGTTCCGTTTGTTTGTTTGTGCAGCCGAACAATTTACAGTTTGTTTTGTGCAGCCCAACAAGCTTGTCTGCCGTGTCTTCACGCCCTTGGTCTCATCGATTCTTGGCGGCTCTCTCGAATGCATGAAACTGATCATTCAGGTGCTACATTGATTTGTCTTGTGCTGATTGATCATTGAGTTTGTGTTAATTGCATGAGAGTGTGGCTAGATCTTAATCGACTGAGACTTAACCAAGTCTTTCTTGTGCCGATGAATCTGCAAGGTTGTATTCATTGCATAAATCATAGTTAGTTCTTTGATTGATCACGCTTCTGTCTTTAGTATCACTTGCAATGCTTGGTTCGCAGGAGTCCAGTAGAATTTGTTCATATCGAATTTCCCCCTGTTCTAAACAGAGCCCGTACCAACTTGATCTTGATTCCGCAGATCAAAGACTTAGAACTAGCTTGCTTTGAGAAAGAGATTACCGAGCTTCATCCTCTAATCTTAATGGCCACTCAACTGTATGAGTGTCGGTGTACTGAAACTGTTGTGGAAATGTTAACTAGGCCGGAGCTAATGTTAATGCTAATGCTAATGTTAACTACCTCTCTCTTGGTAGCATGCAGCCGCGGCGGCAACATCCGGCTCGTCGAGTGCTTGCTGAAAGCCGGGGCAGATCCAAACATTACTGATGAAGTGAGCATACTGAACCTCCTGTGCTGCATTTCATCTTTTTTCTTCTTTGCAATCCTCGGCCCTGACCAAGAATGTTCCCTGAAGCGAAATCACGGTTTTGTAATAACAGCTTGGTAGGTTGCCGATGTGGCGATATCCATGCGAAAGGAAAGTCGTTGAGCTCTGCCTGTGACTCGACCCCTCGGACACTGCTTGGTTGGAGTGTTGCTAGCATAGTTGGCGTGTAAAATCTGCTTCTTACAGGGAGGCGGGTAATGCCACATTACTGTTTGTTATATAGTACTTCCTCCGTTCCTAAATGTAAGTCTTTGTGAGATTTCACTATGGACTACATACGAACAAAATAGGTGAATCTACACTCAAAAATACATCTATATACATCAAGTATGTGGTTCATAGTAGAATCTCTACAAAGACTTATATTTAGGAGCGGAGGTAGTAGATACTAGTACCAATTAACTTCTCATGAGGGGCCCTTACTCTTGTTTCTCAAAGTTTCCTTTTTAGAATCTCCATGTTTACCTGGTAAGTGATTTCCTTAAAACTACTCCCTCCTCCTCCAAAATATAAGAGCGTTTTTAACACTACACTAGTGTCAAAAAATGTTCTTATATTATGGGACGGAAAACTAATTTATATTATCTTTAGATGATAAAAGGAAATCACTTACCAGGTCATCATCTTCATTATTTAGGTTGATAGTTTTTATGTTGTGTTTAGATGATCAAGCTGGAATGTAAGAGGAAAGATGAATTAAAACTACAAGGGAACAAGGCCTTCGAAATCAAGGACTACGATGCTGTGATTCTTCTGTACAGCATGGTAACCTCTATTTTTTCATTACTAGCAAAAAGGCCCGTGCGTTGCAGCGGAGAAAAAAATCTCTCATATCTCTAGCTGGGTCAGTTGGACAAATTGTGCGTGGCTGGTTTGGCAGGTTATGAGATCGAACCCTCCCATCAGTAATTTGATTTTTGCCAGCTCTTGGACATGGGACTCAGTTTGCCGCCAGGTGGGCTTTCTTCGTTGGGCCAAAGCAGGCGGCAAGCAAGTAAAAACAAATAAGCGTCGTGAAATTAATTAAAGTGGGACCAAACAAAGCGGGGCGAAACCAAGAATATCACCTCCTTTTAATAGTAGGTATAGAATTGTTCTTGTATGCACATGTTAGGATGTAAATGTTTTGTTTTGTCCTAGTGGCAGCAAAAACACTATGAAATTGTCAAGGCATATCCCCAATTCAATTCACATGGTTCAGATCTACATTTCTGAAATCCTGACATTAGAAAACAAACATTTAGGCACTGAAGCTCGGCGATGCAGATGCCACCTTATATTCAAACAGGGCATCTGTTGGCTACACCAGGTTAGCGGGGCGAGGCTCTTTGAGACTCGAGGCCTGCACAGGTCTGGCCTGACTGGGAGAAGGGATACTACCGTCAGGGAATGGCCTTGACTTGTTGGAGGTGATCGTTAGCCTCATTTAATTCACCTATATTCTTAGCTCATCAGTCGAGATGGCATCTGACTCACTCATGCTTGTGCGTGTTTAGCAAGGCATTGGAGCTTGATCCGGGAATCCGATTATCATCAACGGCCTCCGGTACATCCACTGCATGCACTTGTGTTCTCATCATGCAAACTGATCTTACGTTACACACGTGACTGTGCGATGTTCAAACAATCAAACTGTGCAGGGATGTCTCGGTGCCTGCGGGCGTGCCTCGAGTTCGCGTGCTAGGAGAAAAGGGATGCAAGGCAAAAGTCATGTTTTGTCTTGGTTGTGTGATCAAAGCAATCGGAGGTTGTCCTAACGTCTTTGTTGACAGATCTGGTGCAGCCCTGAGTGAGTGCTGCAGTATTATTTCAGAAATTTGTACACCCTCTATCATACAGTATAATATAATGTGTTTAGCGGTGTTAGCGTTAAGCGGCGCCTAGTTTGCAGGAGATCTTGTGTTTACTTTTGCACGGGATGCTTTGAACTACTGTCTTGTTGTCAAGATACCGTATGTCCTGTTATCTCTTAATACTAGAAACCCACCAATTTATCAGGTCTTTTGGCTGTTATTTTCACAAACATGTATGTTTTTGCGGTGTTAAAGCTAGGGTGCGTATTTTGCTAGAGACCTTCTGTTTACTTTTGCACTGCGAGTCCTGTAGGTACAACCCCCCTCTGAAAACGTGCAAAGGCGATATAGATCTTTGTCAAATTATATGTATAAGCCATATGTAGGCGGCCCATTATGGCACACTTATATATTATTTAAAGAAATGGAGAATATGCCACACTTTTATATTATTAAAAGAAATAGAATTAACAGGACAAAGGAGGGACCAAACTCACGTCTGTTGGTTGCTAGCCGACACTGCATGGGTGTGTTTGGTTCTCTAGCTAAACATGCCTAGCCAGGCAAAAGGATTCTAGCTCATCTAAGGCATAGCTCATACGAGCAAGGCTACTTGTTTGATCACAACAGCAATTACATGCTTAATAAACTTGTGCTCAATTCTTGCTGATGGAGGCGAGGCAGAATCGGCTCTCCTGTCCGAGCATGGAATTTCTAGCTCATGCAGGCTAGTTTGCAACACAAAGCTAGCTTTTTCTACTACCAAACAGCCATCCCGGCTGGGCGAGGCTAAGTCAGGCTTGTTTGAGATCCAAACGCACCCGCCTACGCATGGTTTTTGAAATAAAGGTAGAGCTATGGAGATTCCTATCATGGGCATGCCTACCTAATGGCAATAGTTGGGGTCATTTCAAGGATGTACCAAAATAGACCAAGTTGAGCAGACCGGTGTTGGGTGAGACAGAATGCTCCTTTGAGGCGTTGTTTCTGAACATCCTTGAAATACAATTTTTTTCAGGGCCTTGTATGACCAATTCAAGGCACCACGGCAACTGTTTGGGTTTTGACATGTTTTGTATTTTCTGAAGTTTTACGATGAAAAGAGGCCGATAAATGGACAGGCGTGTTTACAGCGTATGTGCAGTGTTGAAATTATTCAAACAAAGTGTGGATGCATAATATGGGCATGTCCACCTGCTTGGAAAAGTTGAGGTCAGTCTTAATATTTCTAAAAAAATATCATGTGCAATGGAGATTGTTGGATAAAGCAGAAGAGTCTGTCTCGGAGCATCTAAACTACTCGACATTGTTAACAAATCCCAACAATTGATGAAATTTTTCAACAAAAGTTGCAAACCACATACTCCCTCCGTTCCAAATTACAAATGGTGTGAACTAAAACCCGGACGAGTAATTTGAAACGGAAAAATACTCTTTAAAATTTATCAACCTTTTGAAACAAAAACATTTCTTAATTTTTGAACAAAACATTTAAAAACATAAAAAAATGAAATTCTAGAACATTTTTAAAATTGTGAACAATATTTGAAACCAAGAATATTTTCAGGTATTCCAATTTTTTTAGAAAAAACTAATTGATTTCAAAAATAATAATAAAAGTTCCAACAGGAGAAAAATGAACTAACATAAAGAAAGAGAAAAATGAAAAAGTCGAAAAAAAATTGCTTAGGCCTTGGCCCTACTAGGAGACAATATAAACTTCGTAGACAGTTCCAGAATTCATGAATTTTAAAAAGGTTCATTGATTTTGAAAAAAAATGTTTTACAAAACAATAAAACAATAAAAAAATACCAAAAAGTTCAATAGAAAAAGTTGCAAAAAGAATTCGGGAAATTAAAGAAGATTCACAATTTAAGAAATATTTCACGAAATTGATATTTTCTTCATTTGAAAAAGTTCACACAGTTGACAAAACAAAAAAACCAAGATAGAAATAGGAAAAGAATGAAAACAAAAATATTAGAATAAAACAGAACAAAATCCGGTTTAAAAAGGAAAATCAGAGAACTTGGTTGCCCGCCTCTAGTAGGCAGCGCCTAGTATGCTACCATGACTAGTAAAAGCGCTGCGTGCGTTGCTCACAGGCTATCTTGTATATAAATGAATCAGACAAATTATTGATATTGAAGCTTATTTCTCTCTCATACACCAACCTCAAGGTCATGGCGGGTTCCAGCGATCTAGTGTAGCAACATAAAAACTCCACCCCATGACACACTCTTATGTTTTCTGTGGGACCCTCCTTCCCTCTGTTTTTTCGTAGTGAGACATTTCTTCTGGAGCCCTCTCCTTTAAAAGCGGGATGGCGCCCACCTCACCTTCGCCATCCCGAGCTCTCTCCTTCACATCATACTTCCCCACGGAGGATTGCATTTAGGCGTCGAAAAAAATCGATGGTGAGGAGTCATGGAGGAGGGTGAAGAAGCGAACAGGTGAAAGCCAAAAAAACTGCGTACAATGTTCGCTCCACAGGTCATAGAGTCCCCTGGTAGAGGAGTTTGGGGAGAAGAGAGGCGTGACGTGAGGACACGTCGAGAGGATCGCTAAGGAAGGCACGCTGGTAGAGATCAGGAGAAAGACAACAGTAGCGAGGAGCGTCGGGATTATCGCGAGGAGGGAAGGCGATGGGAGGATTGCGTTCACATACCGTTAATGGGCCAGCCCAATGCTGTGATGTGATGATGTCAAGGTGGGCGACAGATAGGAGTGGTGGGATGAGGTGGAGTGGTGAGACTACCAATTAAGACATTAGTAGTAGAGATTACTGAGAGTTTGTATAACATACATAATCCTTATGGAAAATGTTAGGCTAAATCTTTGAGTAAGTGAACTTGTAAACTCCATTGTAGACCATGCATACATATTATTCTTGGAAGAACTGGTGCAGATTATTTGAAGGAGCTTGATATCCCATAGACCATAGTCCTCGTGTAGTCTTTCATTGAAAGATATAGGTATGTAAGACAGTTAGCTTGGAATGAAATAGATAATTAAATGGAAAAAGAAGAACTGAAATGAGGTAGAACTTCCGGTAGGGTCACATTTCATTACTCGGACTAACCAAAAGTTTCAGAACCGAGTTCTTGGAGCTCTTTGTCTTTGAGGTCATCATTCTTTATAATCTAAAGCGTGAACATTTGGTTGGTAAAGAACATTACGTGTTAAATATGACATGTTATAGCAAGCCTAATATCAGGACCACCTCTCATAGCACGATCAACTCCTAAAGCCTATTTTTTTATCGGATGCATAATGCACATCACTACTTGAGGAAGATTTTAGCCTCTTCAACATAACAATTGGCATCCCTTGTCAAAGCTCACACCAAAATAACTGCATGTGTAATCATTCTACCCTTTGATAGAGTGAAAATAAGTACACAAAAGATAGGAGCTACTCACATTCAAACTTCTGCCACAAGCTCGTTGATGGTCATGCCCTTCAACATGTTCACACATAGTCGTAAAAAATAATATTCCTCCAACCAGCCCATATAGAATGCCTCAAATTGGCATGATTAAACAAATCAGATTGCATTATTCATTGACATGATAAAAATGAAAACATCTCAAACCAATATGTATGTAGAACATGAAATTATATCTTGTGTATCAAAGCGACTATACAACCTTCCAAAAAGCGGAGGACCATACATAATACAATACTCCTTTCCAGCACTTTAAAGCCGCCCGCCTCCCAATGCATCCCTAGTCATCTCCATGGCCTACAGGAGGCACTTCACCTACAACAAATTTAGAGATCCCAACACTATCGAGGCTAATACAAAGATCCATGAGAAGTGTGAATGCACCAAGCGTCTCCGAGTAGCAATGTACCGGATCAGCTGCCTGATTTTTAGATGGTGTAGGTGGCAAATCTTCAAATCTAGTCCCCAAGAAGAAAATCAAGAGCAGATCATGAAGTTAATATCTGAGCTTCGAGAAATCACACATTCACCTACATCCAAAATGAAGCCTCCACCTGCCAAATGTCCCAAAGGCATTATGTAAAGGCAGCGGAATGGATGATCAAATAAATATAACACAATCTAGTATTTACCAGCGATTCAGGTATCCTGCACGTTGTATTGGATCTCGAGAGAGCCTCTGCTTCTTATTATGCCTTAGATCTCACCATGTAAGAGGCAAAACCAACAACAGCCGAATAGAAATAGGCGCGGTAGAGAGGATGGCGATCTTGGCGAAGACCTCCTGAGACTTGAGAGTCGCGATCTTGGCACTTTCGTAGCCTGGAACACCTCGCTGCTTATGATTGCTCCTCTTGATGCCCTTTCATGGCATGTATTAAAGATAAATGGTAGCTAACCAGACCTGGCGCTGCCACGCCGAGAAGGAGGTTGAGTAGTCAGCCGTTTGCGTGGTGAAGGCTACTATGTCGTCCTTGATCCATCACCCGCCGTCGAGGATCGACCCATACGCTTGAGACAATCTGGGCGCGCATCGAAGCGGACTTCATGGCTATGTCACTGGATCCACCGCCCTCTGTCCTGCCGGCCCATCCACAGTCAACACGGGCGCAGACTAAATGCGTCGATGCTGACTGGCTGTTTCATTTGCGGTCAAGGGGACCACGGAAGGGCGCACTGGTGCACTGTGCTCAGCTACTACTACGCTAGCGGCGTCAAGCAGGAAGAGGCGTCTAGGGTTTGAACAGGGAGGAGGAACCGCGGCTTGCGTGGATTTTTCGTTGCTTGCGTGCATGGGTATAGCGGTTTTGCTGGTTCTTCGCCGGATCGCATGGAGGTGGGACCACGTAATTAAGAAGAGCGAATCACGTTTGGGGTGGAGCGTCGCGAGGAAACGCGGGAGGGAGGCTTCGGCGAAGGGTTGACGGCGTAAGATGGGAAGCGGGCGCGCCGAGTCCAAGATTATTGGCTCCAGGTACATGTTTCAAATCCCAGTCTGAGCACTTTAGCAGCATCATACTGACGAGTGTCCGTTGTCGCTCCAAGTATGGTTTAACAAAGACTAACCCTTTATTTCAATGCACATCAGTGAAGCGTATGCACCATACGGCAAGACTGCGTCGGCGACCGCCCAAAGCATTAACTTATCATCACCAGAATTATGTGGGCCGGATGACGAGTTCATTGATGTGGTACTCTCTTCTGAAGTTCAAATGCATGCATGTGTCCATCTCCTTCTTGAGCAGTTCATGAAAATACCTGCAATACCAATGATCATCTATTCCCCACCTTCATCTTGCCTTGCAAATGTTCCAGCAGACAAAAATCAGCACACCATGGACATCCAAGTTTATAGCACTGCCAGACACACCAGAATAACGTGCCAACCAATATTTTCTTGGAATCCACATTATTATGCATGCCAAAATCGATTACCATGCATGTGTTGTGCCCTCAAGATGGGAAAGCAACGTCCAAGATAGTTGCCCCCAATGTCCATTGTCCAAGCTCAATTTTCCTCTTATATTGGAATATGGGCGCCCATGGTGGGACTACGTATGAGACATACAGTGGCCAAGCTGGAAGCCAGGACATCTTTCCAAATATTCACGCAAATATAGCAGCAAGACCATTGTTTTGTTTATTAAGATAAAATCACATAATATATGGAAAAGAGTTTAATAATGCAATTCAAAAGTACTTGCATTACAGGTTCACCTGCACTGAAGTAATAAGATTTTAACAAGAGTACATCGCCATCAGATTTTGAGTTGGACTCCCAAGATGCCAAGACACCCTGTGCCTCCTTGGAACCGGCAGGGATGCAAGATGAAAGCATGTACCCGCCTAGCTAGAAACAGGTATATATGCACGCTTCTCTGATTGGTTCCTTTTAAAAAATTCTTGAGAATAAAAGGAACCAAGATGCTAGCTAGATACCCGCCTAGCTAGAAACAGGTATATATGCCAAGATGCTAGCTACTGTGTTTTTTGTTTGCGTTGGATTTCCATCATGATTGTGGTAATGCATGTTTATCTGATTTGTAGAAACTACTAGATCTCATGTCCTAAAATAAATAAAACTACCACATCTCATGTTCTAGATCTCAGTCCCTCAAAACAAAAATCTACTACATCTTACGTACAAAGAGCTACTGCTCCCCTATGTTCTCGACCTCAAGTAGCAGCTGTGGCAATGGTATCTGCATCTGGATATTTTAAATTTTATATGTAGAATGCAATCAAACATCTTTTCTTATTCAGTTATTAAATCTTAATATGTTTTGAGAGTCTATTGAAAATTAATAGGTGTAAGGGAGCCTAACACTGCCAATGCCGTCGTAAGACCATAAAGAAAATGGAGGAGCATAAAAAAATTAACACTGCGCCTTTGTATTTGACCTTCATAACTTACTATCATTATTTTGCAACTTGGCCAGAAGTTAGTCGAGGAACATCAACAGCAGCCAGCATACAGAATTGGTACAAACAACGCAAACTGGATGGTCAGTCACTAAATGACTACCTTAATTAATATATTACTTCAATCAATCACGGTGACTAAAAATAAATAAGGAGGTGAGACATCCAGATTAAAAATTAGACCTATCTCTGCCTAAACATGTGTTTACACATGAAGAACTATATGTAGCATTCTCAAGAGTCCCAATTAAAGGGATGGACAAAGGGTAATAGTATATAAATAAATATTCTAAAGGCATGAAAAAAGCGGCTTTTAGTACAGTTCTTCTTCAACAAAGTGTTGATACTGACCTTTTATTAGACAAGAATAAATACATGAAAATTTGTACTACAAATTATCTTCAAAATAATAGCTAACATATCAATGCTAACATGATATGGCAGGATGGATATGGTCTACTGATATGCATAATTAATGGAAGCGTGCATCAACATTTGATGGAAACAACTCATTCATCTAACATCAACACTCAATATTATCTGATTTTGAGGATCATTACATAGTTAGGGAGCATGAATATTAATAGGAGTGCAGGAGCAACTGCCAATGCCGATCCCAAGCACAAATAAAGTTGATAGGCATAAACAAAATAATATTTTCATTACCTTAATTGCATCAGTTCAACAGTACAAACACGGGAAAGGATCAAGAATAAGGAAATGTGACATGAGCGGGATACGGAAAAAAGTTGGACATGCAGGCGGAATATAGCAGCGCTATGGAGGATGAAGCAGCGTGCGGCCGACAATGATTGACTAATATGGATGTGTCTTCTGGAGGATGAACTCAGTCCAGATCCAAGCTGGCTACAGGAGATGAGATCCATGCATGCCCTAGCAAATCAGTAGTAGCGCCCGCCGTTGCTATTTGCGTATCTAGACACTAGAGGCCGCATCGATTTGGGAGTCAATGGAGAAACAGAGGGCGTCTTTGATCTATGAGTAGTTGGACATCAGCCACCTGCAGCAACCCGGGAGTCAACGCAGAAAGGAAGGAAATGAGAATGGGATAACGGGGATGAGGCAAGACCAGCCTCTGTGTGAAAATGTGGTGTGACAGATGCCTGAACGTTGTGTGCATCTACGTGAGCATGTTGAGCTAAAAGGCCAACTAACCATTCAAGTGAAAAAAATATTTTACTACAAACAACACAAATAATCAGCTATGAAACATAAAAAATAACACCTACGATTACATCATCTAGGGAAAAAAGTATAGTGCATATACATATTTATGCGTAAATTATGCACTTTTTGTTATCAAACTTTTTAAAAATAAAGCATTCTAACATATAATTAATGGGAATAAGAACAAAAAATATAGTCATTACAAAATCACCCATATTGACTCAAATGTCATGCATATCATACTTCTCGGAAAAATATTATATACAAAAATATGAAACTTTAAGACACACATAGCAGGATTGTCAAGCCAGCCACACACCATGTACAAATCCTCTGCGGCCGCATTGGGCAAACCTGTGGATTCAGAACGTACCACTTAAAGTTCAGCAACAACATAGCCTCTAGATATTTCCATAAAACATTAAAGGGTAACTCTTATATCCATAAAATCAGCACTTCACAACCAAGCCAAAGAACTGGTATATATTAACTTAGTGCAGCAAACTATATTAAATACTAGCCAGCATGAAGAGGCGAACCCACTTACTAGTTTAACAAATATAGGAAGCTTCTGTCAACTGATATACTTGAGAATTGACAGTCCATCTTTATTGGCTGACAATATATGTTAAAGATGCTTGACATGGGGCATCGATCATCTTTCAAGCCTTGTGCACCTCCAGGTCGTAAATCGATGTACTCATGTAATTGTCGAAGAGGTGAAGGCTTCATTTGAAAAAGCAATCATCTTGCATCCCAATCGTCACAGTCTTCAACTCCATCTCCAATAGAAGATCTAAAGTTGAGATGTTTAAGAATGACGAGGAGAGGGAAAAGGAGGGTGAAAGGCGTGAGGAAAGCAGGCCGTTCTTTGCCTTGTTGACAAGTTGTAAGAAGTATACATCTTGGCGCACTGGTTATTTCATTCCTTTGCATTGCTTCCTGTGATTTACTGATCTGCTACTCTTCCTCCACAGCATCAAGAAGACAAGTGATGTGATCAACCACCCTATTTATGTATTCCCAGACAAGTAGTACCATGTGTTTCAGCTAGAACCTTCATTTACATTGTGTGTTTGTAATAACAGGGTTTGGTGCATCAGGTTTTTGCCCCAATGTCTACGTTCGAGTACGAGTCCAGACAGTGGGTTTTTCCTGATCTTGCGTCGAACCCATGTATTGTTTTCTTGTTCCGTCCTTATGATTATCCTTCTCTTATGCAAGTTATTCTCTTGTCTGTATATGGATCATCTAAGTTGTTTATCTGAATCTTATAAGGTAGTATTTGAAAAGGCAAGATTTGTCTATGATTCAGCAACCAACTGAACTGAACTGAACCGGCTGTAGGTGCCTCGAGATCTCTGAATTTCAGGAGCACCTTGAGTGGACCAGCTTAGGTTTGTTCATACTAGTATGCTAAGCAACTGGGCGTATAATTAATTGTGACAACCACAGATTTCGTTTGTGAAATCGTGGTAACTGAAGTTCAATTCACAGCATCAGCAGAAATGAGAGTCTAGTCTGAGTGTCTGACTACTCATTACAGAGCGGTGTGTGTGTCTAGGCACGGAACGAACATAACAGCAGAAGGCAGTGCTTAGTAAGACCAACTTTTTTTCTCTTCAATTTTGCAACGGTTTCACTCCTTCGACCAAGCAATGTGAGAAGTGTGTAGTCATTACCGTCAAAAAGTGCGTAGTCGTTGATATATGTGTGTTACTGGTTTTGATCTACGGCTTAAACAAGCCAAATTAGATCTATTAGTCTAACAGAAAAAACGGATAACAATAAGTGAAGGGGTCCCGCATACCAGCGTACATGGCGCTCAATCAGAACTGGCGCCCTGATCGGGTAGCCAAAACCAACTCAGGTTTTGGGTCCCTATGCATAGCGCCATATAAAGGATACGGGAAGAGCTGGCCACCTGCGAAGGCAATTCATGTGCGGTTTTCTCTCCTCCGATATTCTCACCCATCCGATCGAGGGGCGCTGCAGCAGCGGGAAGACCTAAGCCAGCCCCGCGCCCGTCCCAGCCAGTCCGGTGGCGTCTGAAGCACTAGTAGAAAACCACCAATCAGTCCGGTTCGTAGGGCCTTTTGTCCCGGTTAAGAACAGGACTAATGAAATCGTTACTAATACCTTAACCCATTAGTCCGGTTCATACGAACCGGGACCAATCAAGCTCCACGTGGCCTGTCTTGGCGAAGGCGGTCGAGGGCCTTTGGTCCCGGTTGTAGCTCAACCGGGACCAAAATCCCGATGTGTCTGCATTCGATGGCCTGGTTTTTGTTTTTTTTTGAAAGGAGGGTTGGGGGGTTTTGGGGGGGTTAATTTAGGTGTTTACTGTTGGCTAGCTAATTAATAGAGAAGTGTCCTCTCTTAATTATGTCGTGCTTGCTTTCGCGCTCGTAGTAAATATACATAAGTGATCGAGAGAACCATTGATCTACAGAAGTTAAGTCATGCATCAGAGAAAGTGATCGATCGACCTCTCCTTCTCTGAGAGATTGGTCGAGACAACAAGTTTCTTGGCTACATACATGTACAATCTATATAAGATCTCTTAATTACAAACCACTAGGATTTGAATTCAAGTTCCACATGGTATTCTCGGCTTTCTTGATGGCGTGATCAAGAAAGAATCCGCCAATTCCTCTTGAATTGCTTTCATGCGATCTGGTTCTAGGAGTTCATCCGCATCGCCCGTCTAATTTGAAGAAGGGGTTAATTAATACATATATATGAATGAAACTCAACAGAAATGATGGTGTAATAAAATGAAATTGCGAATATTATTGCTACGCACTTCATATTGTCTTCTAGAGTAGCCCGCTTTTTTTCAATGTCGCGTTGTGGATGAACTACGCTGCGTAGTATCCACAATCATTCCTTCCTCCTGCCACAAGCACTTTCGAGAAATAGAGGTCAATCAAACTGATAATGAAGCATTATATAAATGGCATTGATGAAAGTATAGCTATAGAATCAGCGGGAGATCTTGGCATGATAGTACTTACTTTCGGGTATATATCGCAGCTCCCGGCGATCCGGAGCTTGTGCGGTGAACTGTTTCCAAACCACTGCAAGACAAAGAAAATATTTGTTATTACTTGAGATATCAAGAAATGAATAAAAAGTTGCCGATATGAGTGCGATAATGATCGATTGAACTTACTTGCTGAGCATGTCGGTCATCTCGCATAGGTCTTGGGATCTTTCGTCTGCACGAGTCTAAAGCGGTTACTAGTCCAGCTCAAGCTTAATCTCGAGAAGAATATAGTGGTACCTACTACATAAGCATAACTC
Source organism: Aegilops speltoides (assembly GCA_021437245.1). Classification (NCBI taxonomy): domain Eukaryota; kingdom Viridiplantae; phylum Streptophyta; class Magnoliopsida; order Poales; family Poaceae; genus Aegilops; species Aegilops speltoides. The sequence goes on from JAHHZJ010003672.1 coordinate 53,867, forward strand.
ATCAATTACATTAACCTCGCTCGAGTAATAAGGAAAACCGAATATGCACCGATAGTAACACTCACGGGCCGTGGTAAGGAAAGAGTATGGTATCTTTGTTTTGATTTTGATCAATGATTGTAGCAAGTTGTCCTCGGCCTCTTGGCGTCCTTTTCAACCAGAAAAACATCTATGATATTTGTGTTAATGAACCCAATATCATAGATTTCATTCTTTTACACTCGGCGATCTTCAATCTGCATAATATATTGAGGATAATTAATTATAAATACATGCAATGAAAGAGCCGAGCTATATATAAAGACTAATGCGAAAATAGTACTTACGAGGCGTAGCAAAGACCATTAATTTATCGAGGGCCTTTTGATTGAAGAACTCGAAGAACTCCTCAAATGGAATAGACAACAGATCATTTGATTTGAGGCGGTGTGCTCCTCTTTAATATTCAGATACAAAGTGTTCGTCCCTCGGACTCTCTGCGGGTTTTCATGTACCAGCGTGGAATCTTAGCATCATTGTTGTCGAGAGACTTTTCATCTTTGTGAGAGGCTTCCGTACTAAATATCTGAATAAGTCCACCTCCATGAAATCGGGAAGTGCATCGTCGGGTGGGTAATCTTCAAGATTGCCATAACCGTACCACCGTCCCGGAGGATTAGACACATTCAGCGAGAGCACGATTGCTGTGCTTGTTCGCGAGTGGGCAATTTTTTCCCTTTTGCCCGTTGTTCTTTTGACCTTTTATCCCTAACGGTAGTTCCGACCGCTTGGCTTGGAGATATGTACGTTCGATGTCGCTCATAGTTGGTTCTCGGCGGAGACTTTGGTGGTTTCCTCGGGGCATCGAGAGTGCGCTTTGCTTTCACGGATCGACCTTCTCCTCCGGAGGTGGATGTATCTTTGCTTTAACCCCTTCAAGAACTCCTTCACTTGGCTCTGCCGCGATCGTGTCGTTTTCCTCCTTGCTCCTCTCATACAGTAACTTCTCTCTGAGCTTTAGAGGTGGACCGTATCTGTATTACCTCTCTCTTCTTGTCTTTCTAGGCGAGGAGCGAGGCGAGCCAGGCTGCGGCGTGTCTTCCTCGTGCTAGCCTTACGAGGCGGAGGAGAAAGGACTCTGACAATCGAACAGGCAGGCGAAGCGGGTCTCTCGCCCTTCTGGCTGGCGGAGAAGGAGGCGGGTGCACGCCGGAAGGGCGGAGTGCGCCCATAGTGCCACGATCTTCACTTCGGAGGAGGAGGCGGTGGAGGCGGAGTGCCTGACTCGCCGGATGAGGAGGAGGAGGCGGGCGTCGATTCGGAAGGTCGATGAGCTCCTTCCGCCATAGGCATGGAGTCTTGAGCGCGAACCAGCCTAGTCTCCCCTTCACCGGTAGGGTGCTCAAGCGAGGTCCTCAAATCCCTCCGTTATTTCATCAACCATCACCTTAGCAAATCATACAGAATCGGTGGCGGTGATAAGTTGTGCGGGTCCACTAGGATAAACTTGGCCGACAGCCTTGACCTTCAAATTCATGCATCGGCGCCATAATGTGGCAATTTTGAGACTCCGTGATACCATCCACGGGATAGCTGGCAGGCGTCAAGACATGCTCCGGCTGAAGCAGCTCGGTGGAAGCAGCAACTTCTGCTGCTGAGATGGCGGGGTAACCGGGAAGCTTGGTATGTCGTTTGTTGCGATCTGCTGCTTCTCGGTCCTCTTCTCGATCCTCTAGCCCCATTACCCTTCAAGCGGCGCTTTGCATTTGGTCATGCTCCACTTTCTTCCTCCTCTCGTGGGTTTTTAACCCCTGCGTCAGGAAAACCAACCTTCCACGAAGCGAGCTTGGCGTGCCTCGTGTCCGTCCGAGTGCTCGGGATTCCCAAGGGCCATTGTGAGCTCGTCCTTCTCCTGTTTGGAAGAGCGTCCCTCATTGCTGCAACAATATAATGTCGAAGTTTCTTGGCGGTGTTTGCGATTGCTCGTTAGATCCTTGACTTTTACTATTCACAGGTCAAGGTTCCGCCAGCCCGAAGAACCAAGTCCGGCAATGATGGCAGCCGCCATCGTCTCTGCGTTCGATCCCTTTTCAAGCGAGATCATGCTCAGCCTTGGACCACTTAGGCGGGCTTTGAGGTATACGACCCCGTCACGATGGTGAAGCGTCTTCTTCGCAGCATTTTTCTTGTTTGTCTCCGACATCTTCTTACTCTTTTCCGATGTCTTGTGGGCCACAAATGCGGGCGATGATCTTTGATCTTCTCATATTTGCCGATGAATTCTGGTGTCTCTTTTTACTGACAAACTGGTTCAGCTCTTTCCTCCACCTCCTCATTAGGCCAGCCATCTTCTTAAGAGCACAAGACTTGATTAATTGCTCTTTAATGGCTTCTCCGGATCCTCCTCTGGCGGTAGGGTGAAATTTGCCTTCAGCTCATTCAAAAGATCTTCTTTACGCAAATCATTGACATAAGACACCTCGGGGTCTTCATCCTTATGAGCTTATACCATTCTTTGAATGCGATCGGGATCCTTTCCTAACAAGAACCCGCTTGAGCAGAGAAATGCCTTCTTTGTCGGATGGGTTCAATCGGTTACCGCGTCGGTACGATTTCTATGATCTCAAACTTTTCATCCGAGCTCAACTTTTCTTCGGACTCGTCTCCGTGCGAAGTTGTGCTTTCGATCCGGAGGGCTAGAAATTATAAGGAAGAAAAGCGACAGTATACTTAATATGTGTACATATACCAAAACAATGGATGCATCAATTAACTTGTCAACACAGGCTTAACTAATATATATATACCTGGCGGACTCGGTTCGGTGACTTTCGACTCGACACAGTCTCCTTCGTCTTGTACCTCCATTGTGTCACGGGGCCATCATGAACATAGTCCTCCTCTTGTACGGCATTAATGCAGGGTCGAAGCCATCATAATCATAGCCCTCTTCTTCATCCATCGACCAGCGGTGTCGATGAGAAATGGCGTAACATCATCACTTCCATTTGCGATTATTTCCCCCAACATAAACCACTGTTTCTTCGTCTCGGGAGTGCTCCATAGTTTACGCAAATATTGACAACATGTCAAT